>WHPX01000996.1:0-92500 GCA_011057435.1 Actinia equina
GGGAGAAAAGAGTGCGAAAGGAAGGTGGGCAGGAAGGGTCGACCTGCAGGAAAAAGACGGGGAAACGAGAGGCAAGAAAAGAGGGAGAAAGACAAAGGAAGATGAAAAGGCGAGGGTGGGACCAAGGGGGCGAAAGAAGGAAGGGCCGCGGCACCCGCCCAGCCGCCACAAACCAGGCACCCGGCAGAGGACGACCAACAACCCGGCAACCCTCGACCCACCAACCAAAACCAGGTACGCCTCCATCCCCAGCCAGCACCCTCCCCTCCCACCCCAAGGGCAATCCCTCCACCCAGGCACCATCCATCCCAGCCAGCCACCCTCCATCCCCCCCGTGCCATCCATCCCCACCATGGCGCCCTCCTCCCAACCATGCCCTCCAGCCCCCACCCCTGCACCCCCATGCCACCCATGCCCATCCATCCCACCATGCGCCCCTCCATCCCACCCCATGCGCCCTCCATCCCACCCATGCGCCCTCCATCCCACCCATGCACCCTCCATCCCACCCATGCACCCCCCACATGCATCTACCAAGCAACCCAAAAGCATAGACAGAAACAAAAGTCACTTGAGTAATTCTTTTAGCCACAAGCACATGGCATCAAGTTTATGGATGGAAATCAATGTTGCTCAACACGCAACCATGTAAAGGCATAACAACTGTCGATTACTTGGGCATACAATGCCAAATCCTCAACGCTATACAACATCTCATATCAATAAGAATATGACTAACTTTTAAAAATAACTAAAAATCTTATACTAACTTTAAAATGAACATGTCATTTCTTAAGGTTAAGTGCTATAGCTGGTTAAAATGTTGTAGTTTAAGTGCAAGTATGCATGCATCAAGAGTTCGGCGTTACTGCTCTAAGCGCATCTCAAGGGGTCAAAAAGTGGGACCATGGGTTGTAAAAATTCCTGTATTTGACTATAGAGTGCACGCACTAAAACCATGAAACATTAAATAGTACTAATTAGTATTATTTCATACAGAATCCTTTGTTTTCTGTTGGTTAATTATCACTATTTAGAGCTAAAAATTAGTATTTGTTTCACAGATTTAGTGTGAGCACTCTATTTGATTTGGAATTAGCTTAAATTAGCACTTAAATTTTTAATGAAGATTGTGCTTGATGAGAAAAATACGATTAAGATATAACAATTTTTACAACCTATGGTCCCAACTTTTTGTTCCCTGGAGCATGCGCATAGAGCAGTAGCGCAGAAACTCTTGATGCATGTATAGCCATAACAAGAAAAGACAAGTCTCTTGTATCATTATTGATAAATATTCCAAGTTAGTATCTGTCATGTGTTACAGTGCAACGCACAAGTATGACCACATTAAATTTATTTGCATACTTCCATGCACAAGTGCTTTGCTACCAAACGAACTTTCACACTCTGTGGTAAACCCAGCCAGCTTGGCTTTGAAACGTGTCAGTTTTAATATACCAAAGCCTGTGCACAGATGTATGCCAATACATTATCACTGGTCATACTTTGCGCACCATAATAGGCACCTACATAGACACTTTGCATTGTTTTTCTAGAGGAATTGTTCTGGGGGACAAAAGAATAGGCCCTCTTTTCTTATGCAAAGAAGCCATTGTTTTATCCCCCAAGGCCTGGTTGTACGAAGCCTGGATAGCACTATCCGGTGGATAAATCCTTATCCAAGTGGATGCTGCTTTCCAATAAATTTATCCAGTGGATAAGATTTATCAGTGAGATAGCGCTATCCAGGCTTCGTAAACCAGGCCCAGAACGATTCCTCTCTGGACTTGAGGTCATCGATTTTCTTTAAGTCCTTATTGTTCATAGCCTGCGTGCAGACGGACTTAGACTCTCTGGCTAGTTGATGATCTTCTCAACCCCTGCACTGATTACTACAACTGATGAATCTAGTGTATGCAATGAAGATACTGCAATCAATTCTTTAAAATAACAGTTATTTGAGTTCTGTCTGCGTAACTCTTTTGATGACAGAGTTAATGTCTGTTTTTCTGTTGATTTTGATGTACGGACACTTGCGCACTATCAGCACAGAGATCCACTCTGGTGCTATTTCTGATAACAACTTCAAGTGCTCCTCAACTTGTCCTGCAAAAAATATTAATAAATTTATATGTGATGTGGCAACTGGGAGCAATGACAGGTAAGTACTCTATTATTATCACAGTCAAAACATTTCTTCTTCATGTATTTTGATATTTTCAATATCCAAGCTTTTGGGATCCTTCATCAGGGATGGAATAAAATTTAAAATCTTAGAGAAAACTACCCAATAGACCCTTTTCGAGTTCCAAATTACTGCTGTGTTCTTGATTACAGACTCATTTACACAGGGTTAGCCTCGATTTTGTGAAGAATATTCACTTGTTCCAGTCAAGGTCCGTCAAGTTTCAAAGTGTTTGTATTGTTGAAGTTGTGCATTCTTTACTTTACCGTTGGTAATTGTGAATATTTAAACACTGATTCAAGGCTAACCCTGAGTAAATGACTCTGTAATCAAGGAAGACCATCAAGGAAGACCATCAAGGAACAACCTTCATGTCGAATTCGTTATAAAACAACAGCCTTTTTGTTTGCCGCTTTTCTGTACAATCCAAATATGGAATTAATCATACCATATATGGAGTGAGCTTTCTCTGCTCTTACTTCGACACTAACGTGTAGAGTAAGGCTTGATATGTGATAATCGCTCACTTCTCAAGACGGTTAGTTTAGACGGATTTCCATTTCCTGTGCACCCACCCTGCAAGACCCCTGGTTACAGCCCTGAAAATCACTCAATGACATGTAGCTACCACTTCTCTAGAAGAGGCAGCCACAAAAATATTTCCAGTAAGAAACTTTTAAGCTCAGGATTGATGTAAGTTATCACACCACACCTCTAAATATAAAAGGTATCAATGATCTACTAACCTGGAGATAATGAGGATTTATAGCTTTCAGAGAGTTTAACTGTAGCATCTTCTAGTGGAATAGCTGCTTTTTTCTCTGTTTGTAAAATAACTGATGACAAATTAAGGAATGTAACTACATTTTGTAAGACTTAAAAGTAAAAAGCTTTGGCATTATAGCCCTTCATAAATTTCTTTCTGTGTAGGGATTAAAGAATGGTTCATACTGTACTTTTACTACAATTTTAAATGTTCTACAAACTCCAGTATTTCAATGACTCGTTGTGAAATTGGAATATGAAAGGTACCAACTGGTTTTTATGATTGACGGCAGCAAAAAATCTAATTTAAAAAGTGTGTGGCATGCAACTACAGCTCACACTATCCACCCTTAATACCACCACGCCCAGGGTACTAATTAGAAAAGGATACGTTTTTAGTATTCGACATAGTTCTGGCAGTCTTTCTTGCATTGCCATGTTTTTGTCCAGTACTGGATCTCTCATGAGCTTCTCTTCAAGCTTTCTTGCTTCCTTTTGACGAATCTGGAAGTTAAATTTTATAAAAATGTTAACCATTACAATATATTTGTTGTCTAATACATCAGGTAAAAAGCACAGACTGACTTAAGTTAGGACCAGAGAAGTGTAAATTGAGAACAGGCAGACTATAAAAAGCACCTTAATGACTCAGTGTAATGAAAATATAAAACCTAAGATTTTTCTTAAAGTGTATAACAAGGAAAAAATCTTATCTTCAAAATCACTTATATGTGAACAAAGATAAGAATATGTTGACCACATAGCACGTTATGAAATAAAAGATATAGAAATATAGATAAGTTATAGTGCTTGGGTCCACATATTCTCATCTTTGCATCATATTTACCGCGACCCTAACATCTATTTCACCCCGGCCTGCTCTCAGTCTGACCTCTAGCTCAGCTGGTAGAGCATCGGTAGTACGATTCTGAAGGTCGTGGGTTCGATTCCCAGCGAGGTTGGAGATCAATTTTTTCAAATTTATTTCCAAGAGTCTTTTGCCCAGAATAAACTCGTTCCCAAGCACTATAACTTATCTATATTTCTATATCTTATATGTGAACAGTGTAGTAGTGTTGCAGTATTTTTGTATGTGGTTTTTTCTTTTCAGAGATATAAACATTTGAAATATCAATATGCAAATGAGATGACGTAAATTCAAATTCAATTTCATCTCTGAAAAGAGAAGACCACATACAAAAACACTGCAACCATGCTACTACACTGTTCACATATAAGTGATTTTGAAAATAAAATTTTTTCCTTGATATACACTTGAAGTTCTTATAAAAATGTCAATCAAAATGCATTCTTCGTTCAATGGTGGACAAAAGTGCAGAGTTACTGCAATTATCAATAATCTGCAAACTCCAACATTCCAATGGCTTGTTGCGAAATGGGTTTTTTTTACTGCCGCCAGTCAAGAACAGAAAAGGTATCGACTGATTATTCTTGATTGACGGCAGTGAGAACCTGATTTCTCAACAAGCGGTTGGGATGTCTGAGTGCATGGAGCATTTAGAATCGCAGTAAATTAAGGCCAGAACAGTCAGACCAGCTTTATAATCCATGAAAAAGGGGCTTAAAGAACGTAATGAAAATAGTTAACTGAAGATTTTATCTTGTGTTGTGCTATCACTTCTGGACTGTTCATATATTATTCAACTAAACAGCAAGCTGAGCTCATGCTGTTATTGTTTCACCATTGTTTCACCTTCGTACCGAAGGCATGGAATGCAGCAAGGGAGGAATTTAATAGCAGATATCGGAGTTACGCTCTATTGCCTTCAGACAACTGTTAAGTTTGGGTCAGTTTCTATACATTTCATTGTATTGACCCAAATGCCTTGACTTAAAACAATTGTTTGAAGGCAACAGAGTGTAACTCCGATATCTGCTATTTTTGAATGCTTACAAACCTTGTTTAATAAATCCTGTGAGACACCTCTTAGTGCTTTGTTGACCTTCACGTTACTGGTTTTTGTGTTGCTCTCTTCACCTTTAGGCTGACTGTCATACGTGATTTCGATTCTGGATTTTTCTTTTGATTTCATCGCTGCATTCTGGAGAGCCTTCTCTACCTACAACACCATCAAAAAATAAGAGTACAGGTACATTATTTTAAAATTCAGTTGTGTTTCTTCAAGCATATTTTTCCACTAAAGTTTTCCAATCCCTCGAGATATAAATGTGTGGTTCCAGAAAATATCCATACCCCACCATGGAAGAAATTGTAAATTCCCAGGGGGTGGGGGTCTGAGGAAAAACTGAATTACAAGATTTAAATGGAAGAAAATTGGAAATTCCCAAGGGGTGGGGGGACCTTTTTCAAAATTTCTCCATGGTGGGGTATGGAACCACACAATGAAAGAGCCACCATTTCGGTTGATCTAACAAGAGAAGCTAATGAGGAATGCTTTGTTATCATCAACCAAGATGGCGGCTATGACATAACATGCACGTGCTCTATAGAGTGTGTGCAACCATGTGACTCAAAATCCCTTGAGACATGAATAACAATGAAACAGCCGCCATGTGGGTTGATCTTACAAGAGAAGCTACTGAGGAATGCTTTGTTATTGTCAACCAAGATGG
Organism: Actinia equina; assembly: GCA_011057435.1. NCBI lineage: Eukaryota > Metazoa > Cnidaria > Anthozoa > Actiniaria > Actiniidae > Actinia > Actinia equina. Next base: position 5,549 of record WHPX01000996.1, read on the forward strand.
CGGCCATGACGTAACATGCACACCTAGAATACAACAGACAAATCTCTAACCTTTGGAGCAAGAAATCCTCGTCCCTTATCCAGAACATCTTGTGCAGAAGTGATTGTCTTAATGACAGGGGCTTCAGGAAGTGGCATCTTTTCAATATCAGGAACATCGTCGAGCCGAAACTGTGGATGCCATCGAATGATCTTCTCATCGTCAATGGTCAGTGGTGTTTCAAGGCCTCTTAGAAAAGTCTAAAACGAAAGCATGACTTTAATGATAGCAATTAACTTAGAGATGAAAGTAACCAGAAGTACTAATGTTATTTCTTATTGCTTCTGAGCTCAACATTAAAGCTTAGAATAACCATAGGGATCATTTAGCTATTTATCAGCTACTTGACAATTCCCAGAGGAATTAGAAAACCTATTAGGTTTTACAACCTGTGGTAAGGCAGCCAATAGATCAAATTAGAATTTAGAAGTTGATTTTTGTGGAGGGAGGAAAACTGGAGAACCTGGAGAAAATCCTTGAAGCACAGGAGAGAACTAACAGAGAACTCTACTCAAATACACCTAAATCCAAAATGGCACACAGCCAGTTGAAAACCAGGCATCCAGGGCCAAATTTACAAATTTACAGTATTTTCTTATAATTTGATGCTGCAAAATTGTCACATTCCTGAATGTAAGAAGAAAAGGAAGACAGAACAAGTGAACAAGTGTATGCTTTGCATTGACACCACATTATTTCTTTGCATTTGGCCCTGGATGCCTCGTTTTGATGTAACACACTCGGCCGTGCGCCATTTTGGACTTAAAGGTATGACACCAAATCCATCAGAAAATCGAACCAGGATCGCAGAGGCATAACATTAGCAGTGCAGACCACCCCTGATTCATCAGAGCCTCTGGAGCCATGATAATCATTGGAAATTTTTTTTTCTCTAAACCAGGGTTCGTGCTGAGGTAAGCACTTAAAATTCAAGGACTATTCAAGGAGTATACAAGAATCCAAATATAAATTTTCAAGGAGTATGTTCAGCTAACTATGCCAAGGTTTTACACGGTGGTTGCACATGGCCGACTTTCAGATTTTCCGATCTTTCTGACTAGATCTATTTCAGAACCATGCAAGTAATGATCAAAGCAAAAATTCAAGGAGTTTAAGGAGTAGCACGAACCCTGTAAACTAATTAACTAACCATCACTTAGCAAAAATTGTTCCATTGTATTTTTAATACTACACTTTACCTGATGGTGTCTCTTGGTGACTGTAAGAAGTTTATCCTGGAAATTCTTTTTCCTGGACAACAGTTCTGCTGGTGGGACTGTCAGCCTGTTTTCGGTAGAGTTCTTGCCCGGCCCAAATTGGATTACTAGGTTATAAGACGCTGACTTGGAACTACTGCGCACTTGCTGAGTATCATAACATGATGGATAGAGGGAAAGCATCTGTGCCAAGTGGGTCTTCTCAAATCTCCTTTGAAAGTAAAACAAAAAACAGGTGAGTGATTTTCTTTCATACACATTTAAAAACAAAATGAGGGGGGAACAATTAGTATATGTAATAGGACTCCATGCTGTCCAATTAAGAAATAATTGGACGAGGAAAATTCCGAGGACTGACAAAATTGGATGAGGCCGTAGGCCGAGTCCAATTTGGCAGTCAGAGGGACTTTTCGAGTCTAATTATTTCTTGATTGGGGAGCATGAAATCCCATTACCTATTAATTATATAGCTGCCTAATTAATCCCATATCAACAAGACCTGTCCAATTAAGAAAATAATTGGACAGTTACCTATATGGGATATCAATATGAATCATAACATTTAAAATATAGGATAACATTTAGTCAACTTGAAAAAAATCTGGGAGGATATTATTTAAAGCTGAAGCTACACAGATTAGAGAAAAGAGATAACTAGCTAAAAACTAGTGTGAGCTGTGTCGGTGTTTTTAATGAAACACTAATGATAAAAGGGTAAATTTTCAAATTTACCCTCTTATCATTACTGTTGGATTAGAGAGAAGTAGAAACAGACGTGAAAATTCTGAGTATTGAACTGTTGACCTCTAGCTCTAAAGGTCTGCACTAACCAGCTGAGCTACGCCTGCTCCTTGGGTCATTAAGGTGTTATCTACTGTACTAGTACAGTGTAGCCTCTGTGGCCTAAGAATGGTTATTTTCTGGCTTCACTTACTTTCTACACATTTGTTGAACTGATTCTTTGAGTTTTTCAAAGGTACAAGCTTCCTTTCTTTGGCCCAGAAGGTTGAGGATAGTGTCACAGCTGGTGAACATCTCGCCAAGAACTTTGTATTTATAAGGAAGAGGGAGGGTAACGGATGCTGTTGATGGCGGTGGGGTTGGTTGTGCCAAGGAATGGAATCTCTCGTGAGCTGGAGGTTTCTTGGATGAGCTGCAGAATAAAAAAAAATAATAATCAACTTTTTTTATAGAAGATAACTCTTGACAGTAATTCAACTGGGTACAGCTATAGAATACCCTGCAAGGAAAAGTATTATAGTGGGATGCCTACGAAGTGAGGAAGTAAGGCATTGTATTTAATGACTTTGATTTATATATTTTATGCTTTGGGGTTAGGTTTAGGGTTAGGGTTCGTAGGTGACTAGGCTTCATAGGCACGTAGGCTTCGTAGGCAGAGAGGACACTATGAAAAATACACTGAGAATTCATATGAAGAATTAATCACCAAGTAGGTCGTGGTCCTCTATTAACGTCTCTAGTTAATTAGGGACTGGACTGCTATTAACGTGCTTATCCAAGGTCAGTGAAGGTCTAACCATTTGCAGATGTAATATTGCCAAATGATATGCACTCATTAATCTTCTATTGTTCTTGCGTCGTTTTCAGAAGACCTCATTTATACTAAAATAAAGTCTTAGGCCAAGTATTCTGTACTTGCTCCCCCCTACAATTTTGCTGCCCCCCCCCCCCCCCAAATGCTAATAAATGAAAGCCCCCTTACATCACAACACAAAATAAACACTACGCCTTATACTCTTACCTTGCAGACTCATCTGACGCCATCTCTGTAGCCTGCCTCTTTGCCAGCTTGTGCAGCCTCTCAGACGTATCATCAGTGCTGCTCTCTTTAGGTTTAGAAGAATCAGCTTCTAAAGTCCTCATTTTCTTAATGAGTTCTCTAGCTTTCTCCAGCCCTTCTTGAGCTTTATCCTTTGCCAACCTACTCTTCTCAGCGACAGGTTTCTTCTCTTTACTTCTTGGGCGAGTTTGTTGGGTGTCTGCATTCTTTTGCTGGCTGAGAAGTAAAGCAGCCTGTCCTCTGCTAAGAAGAACTCTGTTAGCTTGTTCTGCGATCCAAGGATTAATCTTTAACCCACCAGACTTAGAAGAAACTGCCTTGATTGGAGATTTCTCAGGAACCATAACTGACTGCTTGGATTTGGTTTGATTCTTGTTCGAGGCGGATTTATCCTTGACCTTAGTATCCTCTGTGATTTCATTTTCAACATTCTTTTCAACAGACGCAGACTCTTTTAGCTTTTCCACCTCATTTGTAACTTCGATTTCTTTCTTTTGGCTTCTTTTACTTCTACGCGTTCTAGAAGCAGTCTTTACTTTCGTATTTTCGATAATATCTGCGTCCGATCCTTGCGTTTCGAGTTTATTTACAACTTGTTTTGGTTGTAGCTTTCTTCTTCGCGTTGAAGCTCTTTCCAAAGATGGCGTCTCCTTCGAAGACGCACGTTCAACCTCGTGGTCATCTTCAGTCGATGTCACTTCACATACTACCTTCTCAGCCTCCTCAGTAACTGCTTTAATTCCTAGACTTAAAAACGCCTGCAGCTTGGAATTCTCGGTAGTTTTAGCCACATTCTTTGTCCTCGCTTTTCTTGTCCTAACAGCGCGAATCGGTTTGGGAGCGTTTGTCTTCGCTCTTTGCCGGGTGATTCGGGCGCTTTCCCTTGTACTTTGCACTTCAGAAATCACTACTGCTTCTGTGTCGATAACTTTTCTTCTCTTTGCAGGGTTGATACCTTCAATCGGACGCTTTTTAGTGCTGTAATATTCTGTTAAAGTTGGCTGATCCATTGTTGTTCTGCAGGAAGCCGGCTCATCTGATCGACATAAACAATTTTTTGGCGCGAAAAATATCACGTGGTTACTAAGACGACGGACATTGTGATCAGCGGTGCCTTTTACCCGAAGTCTTCCGAAAGTATTCTCGTTGGTTGATCGGAAGTCGACTAAAAAATATATAAATTGAAGAAAAATATATCCTATAACATTAGGAAATAAAAAAAGGGTGAACGATAGCTAATCAAAGGTAATATTGTAGTTTTTGGTATTTACATATCATCCATTCTTTTTTAAGAAATTGTGAAGCTATTTACATAACTCGGAAAATATTCGAGTAACCTTCGGACGAAAATCGGATGACGGAAGAAACTGTGTAAAATGTGAAAAAATATTTTGGTTGTGAGAAAAACAGCGCAAATTTTCATACTTCTTGAGCCTCTTCTACCCCAGAATTACTCGAAAACGGAGTAATATATGAATGGTTATTAGAAATATTACAGCTGGTGTTAATTCAAAGGAATAGTTGTATTTTTTTGGAGGATTTTGTGACGAAGCAATTTTGGCTTGATGTCATTCAGTGTAAACTAAGTCCTTCCAGTTCAACGATAAGCTGAAGGGTTTATTTTCCTGCGTTTTGGATAAAGTTGAAGCAAAATGGGGCAAACAGAATGGGCTATGTGGGCCAACGAACAAGGAGTTATAACCGCCTTTGGTAAGTATTGTAGAAATTAAAGCTGAAACTTTTAATAACTTTTCGTTCATACTGATTTTGTTGGTCAAAATAAGAACTTTACTTGCCCAATGTAAGCTTGTCAGTAATAATTAGAATTTATAGTGGATATTTAATGTATTTGTAAGTTAATTTAATTAGAATAATGCAATAGTCCCTTTCACAGTTCCCTGCGCCATCTTGAAACGTAGTCAAGCCTTTGCATCGAAGCAAGACGAACGGTGAGCTTGCAATGATAGAGACCTTTTTTAACGCCTTGGACAATTATTCACATGTCTCTATCATTGCAAGCACACTGTTCGTCCCACTACGATGCGAAGGCATGGGGGACTATTAAACAGGGGTTCAAAGGGGGGGGGGGGGGGGGGGTGCATTTCTAAGCAACAACGAAGAGGGTGTCAGAAGCGAATCCAACTCCACTCCCCCCCACCCCCAGATAAAAAATGAACACTCCCTTAATAGACAAAATGTTTGTCTAGCAACAGTTAAATTATCACTATAATTAAGAGCATTTTCTTAGAAACCTTACCCTCGTCAACTTTATCCCAGCACTAATACTAGCCATTCCAAGGTCGAGGGACAAACTGGGTTAAGTTGACATTGCAGTGCATTGTGGGACAAAATAGGTACCATCTTGAAAATATGTCCCCTAAAGCAGCCCAACATGCACTGCAACACCAACTCCACAGAGTCTTTTCTTCGGTCCCTTTTCGTCCACCTTTGAACAGCTAATAGATCTATGTATGCAGAGGAGTAGCTAGTCTATGACTGTTAATAATAAGTAATAAACTTTATTTCTATAGCGCACTTATCCTATGCTCAAGACTGTTAGTAAATAACACTATAGTTGGGTTTCAATCAGCTGTTAATTAATCTTTAAATCTTATTAATTGCTCTAAATGGTGGGGCAACATGCACAACCATATGTTCTGTCAGCCAGGAAGAATTGTATTGAAAATTTTGTTATTAGCTGATGAACAGTTCTCACTGTAATTTCAAGCCAATCTGTGAATTAGCCATGATAATAATACATGTACACTTTACTTTAAAAGGGCTAAAAACACTTCAATTACAGCTTAAGGTGATAAACTCGTGGCCCTCATACTCTGACTTTGATCATCCAAGACACTGTTTCAGGATATCGATAACATTTGTAATATATACAGTATGAGTGGCCATGTTGTGTCAGATATGCAACCACGAGCCGAAGGCAAGTGATCGTAGTATATCTGATACAACATGGACACAAATATTGTATATTACGAAATGTCTAGGTGTATACATTCATGGTCTACTATAATTTGAAAGATAAAATTGAATTTGGCTAAGAAAATTGGAGTTAAAGTTAATGCAAATCAGGATGATTTTGTATCAGATATACAACCTCCTCCATGGACAATGATTTCTATTGTGTTTTCCTCATTAATTATTCATGAGTTTTATAATAAGGTTGAAATGAGAAAGAGATATTCAGCAGTGTAAGAAGCCTCTTGAATTTTATTTAAAGCTCATCTTGTTTTGTATTTTATTTTCAGTTTTAGTACTGGGTGGTATTCTTGGTGTGGCTGGAGATTTCAGGCTGATGGAAATTGGTGCATATTCCATGTATCCTTATAATAATAATGAAATTTTTCCTCGAAATACAATCGTAAATCTCGCTATACTTATAGGTAATTTACAGTTGGCTACTTGAATCTACTTGAATCGAATACAAAATGTGACAAATGACATAATAATGATGATAATAATAATAATAATAATAATAATAATAAGTATATGTAATAGGACTCCATGCTGTCCAGTTAAGGAATAATTGGACGAGGAAAATTCTGAGGACTTTCAAAATTGGACAAGTACGTAGGCCGAGTCCAATTTGGCAGTCAGAGGAATTTTTCAAGTCTAATTATTTCTTGATTGGGGAACATGAAATCCCATTACCTATTAATTATATAGCTGCCTAATTAATCCCATATCAGCAAGACGTGTCCAATTAAGAAAATAATTGGACAGTTACCTATATGGGATTAATGAGAAGCTGTATAATTATAATAATAATGATAACAGGCACAACACGCTCGACACCATTTAGCAGTTACGTACTTCAGATTTCGAAGATGGAGAAACGAGTGCTGCAGAACATCGCGTAAGAACCAAGTGGAGAAAAAATTCGCCAGTCAGAATGTGGAGATTGTTAAGACATTTACATTTGTGGTAAAAAGGTGTCTATTTGTTTAACTTTTATATAAAAAGATGTACTATGATATATTCCTAAAGTACAAGATACTATAGTCTATTCGTTGACTTGACTTTTGTGTGTCTTTTTTCTTGTTTTTCTTTTGTGTGTATTACCTTTTCACATTTTTCTAGAACTCAACCTGTGTAATTTGTTATCTTGTATCTCAATTTTTATGGGACATCAACATGCAATTGGGGCTTAGCTCTGTGACTCTACCCCTGCCATTGCAGCAAACTAATTAAAATAAAATAAAATAAATAAAACGAAACAAAATGAAACAAAACAAAACAAAACACAACACAACACAACAAAAAACAAAACAAAACACAACACCAACAATATGAAGCAAAACAAAACAAAATAAAATAAAATCAACTGAGTAGGTAACTGGTTCAGCTGTATTTTATTTCCTTGACTGATGTTGTGGTAGTGCTCTTGGGATTCTTGTTCTCGTGGTTGAGTATCCGAGAGGTAAAAGGAAAAAAGGCAAGAAAACTGTTGAACGAACGTAAGTGTTATATTACATAGCCATGCGAAAATAATAATAATTAGTGGAAAATGTTTTCTCACACCACTGGAGCCTGGGCTGAGGGATATTAGTCACGTGGTCAGTGTTTTCATCAGTTGCTTTTTCGCTGTCCGCCATGACTGTTAGTTAGCCCCACAGTACCCCCCCCAACCCAAGGCCAGCATTGCTGGAAGGACTTTAGAGTAGTTTTTCATGGAAACCACGTTGCGATGATAAGAATGATGTATTACAGTAATGCATATGTTGGGTTATTCAGAAATAAAGAAGTCAGTTGGTGGCGGTCAGCTGGACAATAGCTCCCAGTGGCGTGTGAGAACAAGTTTTAGCATGAAAAATTAAGGAATAAAATAACATTCAAATATTTTCAGTAATTCATTCAATTTCATTCAATTTCAATTTTCATTTAATTTCGACATTAATATAATTACATATGCAAATCAAGATTATAAAAACTTTACATAAAAATATATATCAAGAGTAAGACTTCTTAAAAAGGAAGGTTTTAAGCTCACACTTAAAACTCAAAATATCTCTGCATGACCTCTTATCTGCAGGAAGGGAATTCCATAGTTCTGGCACAGCATTTGAGAATGCTCTTTTACCGATTAAGGTGACTGCCTACTTTTGGAAATTGATTTAAGCTTTTCTTAAAACTTCGATTTTCTGAATTGAAATTTAATGCTGATTCCAAATCTGGAAAGAAAAATAGGGTGTGCCAAGCTCATTTTCGAGATAATCAGCATTTAATGGAAGCCTACGCACGAGCTTTTGGAGTAAAAATTGCGCCACCGGAAGTGATTAGAAAAAAAATTAAGATTCATAAGATAACAGTTATTTGCAGACTATATGATTGCACGAACAAAGGCTAGTCAATCCTTTTACAATAATACATGGATATTTTCGACAAAAGACAGAGAGATACATTGATTTGTCATATTTTGTAGTTTCGGTGCTCTTAAAAATCTCATAAAGTCGAACAAAAATCCCTACAAAAATCTATTTTTTCACATGTTCCTGATTTAAACTTTTCCTAAAATGTTGATATAACCTTGATTTTTAGGAGTTTTTTCGAATGAGCTATCAAAAAATATAGAGTCCCGTGCAAAATTTGAGGGTTTTGCCCTGTTTAAGCTCAAAACGCATATGGTTCTTCAATAAAATCTTGTAGATTTTTCAGCGGTTTTTGAGTGCACTCAAATCGAACATTCACAAGTAGGCAGCCACCTTAAAGGGGCACTTGGATGAAAATCAATGAAAATTAGAAATCACTTTAAACTTGGTTAAACCCATGTATATGGCCCAGATAGTAGCCAAGCAACATATTTCTTGACAGTCAAAAGTGACGGATAAAATTTATCAGTTTTATTCAGCACCTAAATTGTGAGTAAATGACGTCATTTACTCAACCCTATTGTTCTATTTGCTTTTAACCCAAAATTTCTAAACAGCAAGTGGCTCCCAGGCTAAAATTTTCACTAATCTGGTTTTCATAATTGTAATTGAGTCATATTACCCTCAAATACTTTCAAAAATTGGGGCGTTTTCATCCAAGTGCCCCTTTAAATACCATCTCTTAAATACAAATTTTATCTTGGACAGTTGAAATGATATCTTCTGAGTGAACACAGCGTGAATGCTTAATTTCTAATCTCATGGAAATATTTGCGAAATTTGGATTTAAAAATTTTCTTAAACCCTTCTCCCCATTTTCAATGTTGTTTCATCAGCAGTGTTTAATGTGTTTTGTGTTTTTGTTCAGATATCAGAAGGGATTTACTCATCTTATCATAGCTTTAGGGGTGATTGGAAGGAATTACTATGTGCGCTTTGTTTTCTACCTTCTGTAAGTACTGTACAATGTCATTTCTTTCATTTCATATTTGTGCTTTTATTTTTTCCATTCGAATTCAATGGAGCAAAATTACTCTTCAGAAACTAGCATTTAGTATCACTGTCTGTTCATTTGCTGAACTGCTTGGCATGGTTTTGTTGCACCAACTACTTCCTACACACATAACATAAATATCTGATGCATTTGCCACTCCTGGGTGGATGGAGTATTATGCATAACAGGTTTTTGCAACCCAATTGATAAGGAAACCAATAGATAGAATTAGAATTTAGAAGTTGTTTTATTTTTGGAGGGAGGAAAAGCAGAGAACCTTGAGGAAAACTCTCAAAACACAGTAGAGAACAAACAAATAACTCTATACACACATGGTGCCGAGCCTGACAGGCCCTTTGTCCCCTAAATATATTCCTACTAACCACATGAATCCGTAACCTTAAACAGTAACAAAACTAAATGACTTTTTAACTTTTTTTAACAAATATATGCAAACATTGATTTAAAGCATAACAATGAGCTAAGACAATTTTTTTAAATATTTAAACAAGAATTTATGTGAGCCAAGATAGGGTACTAGAACACTGACATTTAATATTAGATTTTCTATGTTGGTTGAGTAGCTTGAAGCTGGCAGAGTTTAAACTATGATTATTTTAAAATATTTTTATTTTTATCACTTTCTTTAAATTTCAGTACAGTAATTTGAAAGCATTCCCACTCATGGTCCCATCCATCCATCCATTCATCTACTTAATTCTATATTTTTATCCATTTACTCATATTGCAGTATGATAATATGAAAGCATTCCCACTTTTGATCCCATCCACCCACCCATCCATCCATCTACTTACATGTAATTCTATATTTTTATCTATTTACTCATATTGCAGTATGGTAATATGAAAGCATTCCCACTTTTGATCCCATCCACCCACCCATCCATCCATCTACTTACATGTAATTCTATATTTTTATCCATTTACTCATATTGCAGTATGATAATTTGAGGGCATTGCAACTCTTGATCCCATGCACCCTTCTATCTATCCTTCTATTTAGTTGTTTATATCATCCTTTTATCCCTCCTTAATTCAGATATACTCACATTTCCTATTACCTAAACATGTTGCAATCTTAAAAAAATTCCATTCACGATCCCATTCATTCATTCATCCTTCCATCTACTTCCACTCCATAATACCATAAGCCAGTGTATAGTAGTATCATTTGGTTATGGGTTTAACGCAGGTCATGTATTCCTCATGACTTCTTTTCAATACATATATATTTAAGAAAAATTCCATTCACAATCCCATTCATTCATTCATCCATTCTTTTATCTAATCCCATTCCATAACACCATAAGCAAGTGTATAGTAATATCATTTAGTTATGGGTTTAAAGCAGGTCATGCATTCCTTTTGGCTTTTTTAGATACATATATCTTTTAGAATATCCCATTCATTCATTCATCCTTCCATCTACTTCCACTCCATAATACCATAAGCCAGTGTATAGTAGTATCATTTGGTTATGGGTTTAATGCAGGTCAGGTATTCCTCATGACTTCTTTTCAATACATATACATTTAAGGAAAATTCCATTCACGATCCCATTCATTCATCCACCCTTCCATCTACTTCCACTCCATAATACCATTAGCCAGTGTATAGTAGTATCATTTGGTTATGGGTTTAATGCAGGTCAGGTATTCCTCATGACTTCTTTTCAATACATATATATTTCAGAAAAATTCCATTCACAATCCCATTCATTCATTCATCCATCTAATCCCATTCCATAATACCGTAAGCCAGTGTATAGTAATATCATTTGGTTATGGGTTTAACGCAGGTCATGCATTCCATGTGGTTTCTTTCTACCAACTATTCTTGGCGCCTTCAGCCTCTTCTTCACCAGCTTAATTTACCTCCGAGCCGCTGTGTCTGGCGAGACATGGAAACCATGTCTCGAACCCAAGGCAGAGAGAACCTCAGGGAACAATAACCCCAGCCTACCCCCCTCAGTACCTCCTCCACGCAACCCACGCACTCAAAGTTTAGACAACTTGGCCTATAGTGCTGACTCGTCCAACCAGATATAATAACTGTATTAGCATTAAAGGGTTTAAATGCGATTTTTCTGACACTTCACAATATATATTCAAGACCATAAATTAGTTTCACAGGGTAAGATATTAGTAATAGTGGGTCCTGAGGGACTAAAATGGAGACTGAAGTTTGATTCAAAGAAAAATGGGATTTGAATGGCTAAATTTAGGATGGGAAATGAGAATTGGAGTCCAATAAAATGGAAACTGGGCTTTGATTTAGTAGAAAATGGGATTTGAATGGCTAAATTTAGGATGGAAAATGAGAATTGGAGTCCAATAAAGTGGAAACTGGGCTTTGATTTAGTGGAAAGATAGGAAATGAATGGCTAAATTTTGGATGGAAACTTACAAGAAAAATATCCACTAAAATGGGGATTGAGATTTGATTTATTAAGATAATGGAATTCTATTGAGTGGAAAAATGGAATTCAAACATGTGAGAGATTATTTTTGTATTTTTTGAACGGCTTTATTTAAGCTGGAAAATTAGATTAGGATCCCACTGAAGTACCTACACAATAATAATTTTGTAAAAAGAACAATGTTAATTTATGCCATATTTTTGTATACTTCATATAAACAGAGTTTTCTATTTTTTTTTCTATTTTTTTTTCTATTTAAACAAAAGATAAATTATTTTTGTAAAAAATGGACGTTAGTGTAATCTAGATTGTAACAGGGACTTAACTCCTTAGTCGACTTGAGTACAGCTATGGTTAACAGATTGAACTCTGTTTACTGTAAGATTATCCACATAAACTTAATCATTATAAGAAGGGAGAGAGGGACATGTTTTTTGTACATCCCAGAGGCCGATCGAGAGGGTGACCTGCTGTACACCAGAAATCCCCCTAACGGTACATCCATCATATCTCAATACCAATTTCGTTATTTGGGAAAGCACCCTAATAAATTCCTGTGTCCGCTTTTGGATCCTAGGAACACCTTCCCCACCCCACCCCACAACTCCCCACAACCCCCTCACCCACCACCCCCAAGACATGCTCAAACTTCAATAGTTACTATAAACTTATTTACACTTTTGTAACCTTTATATGACAAAAATCATGGTGTGTAAGATAATATGCTACAAGCTAGCTTTTGTCAATTTTTTTAACACACCTTGAAAACTTTATTAAATAAAATGCATTATCTTATACTTCCTTTCCGCGCTTATTAACATTGTGTTTATGCAGGATAACACTAGTGATGTTAAGGTACAAAAACTTGTTGTCTACATGCCATGAAATCTGTTATTTTACCACAAATTGTTAATTTCTCACGCGCTGATTGGCTATTTTTCATCGTCGTTTTCTCACCTTAGGAAACATTTAGGGAAACATGTTTCTGGAACATGTTTCCTCGTTTAGCCAGGGCCTAAGGTGTTAAAACTGTCAGGAAACATTGAGAAACAATGTTTCCATGCGTCTTGGAAACATGAAATGTTTCTGCCGCACAACAAAAACATTTTTTGCATCTTCAAAATTTGTTGCAATGTTTCGCATGTGGCTAAACTGGGAAACATCGAGGAAAAAGGGCTTAAAACCGTAGGCCCTGCCGGTCTTCACTATACAACCCCGTATAAGGCGGACGTAAAAGATCCACTGAAGACGCTGGTGACGACCATCTTCAGTGCCCGTGCTAAACACAAGAGGGCCACAAGTTAATCAGTTAACAAAATTACTGTCACGTGCCACCCTCATTAAATAAAGTATTTAATCAATCAATCAATGCGCGTGGTAAACATGTTTCCTCGTTTATCCAGGGCCTTACGTCCGCAATCATCTTTTGACTAGCTAGATATTTCCCTGGTCATTTTCGCTAAAAGATTGCTGATGACACTCTTTGCACACTTTGATATTCTTGTAGTCTTTCATTAACCAAATATCGATATGCTGTACTTCCGGGTTAACTCGATGTTATAGTGTCTTCTGCTTTTTAAAAAGCAGTAGAAACAAAAATAAAGTTATCCTTACTCTTTAAGAATTTCGAATTCCTTTAACGCCAGTGTTTTTAATTATTCCATCTATAATCTGGTCCATGAGGGAATGTATGGGCTTACTGGCTCGGGCTACCTGTGTACCATTCTTTCCTTGACAACAATGTTGTTTTCCTAGAAATTTTTTAGTCATTTAATCCTGCCAATCGATGTTGATGGATTCAAGTGACTACTGTTCATTGGTCAATGATATATTGACACGTCATTCATGAACCCTCTTCCTCAGTGTTTTCTTCTTCATGATGTCATATTCCTCCTAAAGGTGTTGACACACGGTGCAACATTGCAAGCAACAAATTTGAATCGGGTTGACACACATTGCAACAAACTCACGCAACATTGCTTGTGTCAGCCTCTATGTTAAGATATTTGGTCAGCAGTTATAAATTTGGTGCAAGCTGATTGGCTGAAAATTTCAAAATGTTGCAGGTAATGTTGCAGCCATGTTCACATAATAAAATTTGTTGCGCGCAATAATGCAAGAGTAGAGCGCGATTCAACTTCAGATTTGCTGCATGCAACGTTGCGTGCAACAAGTTTGGGGTAGACACGCTGCAACAGTCCTGTTGCGTGCAATGTTGCATGCGATGTTGCACCGTATGTCAACACCTTAATTTACTCAGCGTAGACACCTTTTACTTCCGCTTCATACTCTTTGAAGTGAATGTTGACGACGGTGTGTTTTTATCAGAAATTTGAGAAACAGAACACTGAGGTGAAAAAAACTCCTGGCTTTTAAAGAGTAATTCATAATGAGTGAAATTCAAGGTGACATTCTCCTCGCAATTATACATTCTTATATGTTATCTAGTACCATGATTAACCTTTATTTTGAAATAAAGGACGCGTTAAATGAAGATGAATCCATCAATCAGTTCTGGGGAAAGATCTTTATTCATTCCAGACAAACCTTCTTTATTCAAAAACAGATTTGAAACATCAAGAAAAACATACATAATCAAGTTATTACTGAACAATTAGAAGTATACCATGTTCTCTAATTTTCTTAATTAGAAACTATGAGTGCACTTTACAATAAACTGATCAAAACATCGGTCAAACCAAACAAACTATGATTTTGCATGGCTTAATTACTGAATGGTGCAATGAGCGACACCTAGATATATGTCGCTCGTGAACAGAACTGAAACTACTAGTATAGAAACCAGAGAAATGCTATGAGAAATCTAGTTTAACTGTATTAATGAACGTATGACTCTCTGGCAAGCAGAATGCATTTTCTTTTCCTCTGCTTTCATCATTTTGTAGTGAAGTATCAGTATCAGTGTCATTCCTCTATTTCCAACTATAAGTTGATCAGCAGGGACTATATAGTCTACACAGAGCCAAAGTTCTGATGTAGTAGTCCTTTTAGAACTTTTCTGTCTTGTGTAGATTTCTTAGCTTGGTGTTTATCAACATTAAGTCGTTGACTAATTTTGATCCATGGATCTCTAACATATTTAGCAGATGGAATTGCAAACAGCAACTGTTTCGTTAAATTTGAATTTGGTCTTCTACAAACATGTGCAATGTACTTCAAGTAGCGTATGTATATAAAATCACGAAGTGCCAGGGTTCCCACTATTCTCTCCAGGTCTAAGTTCCTATATTTAAAGGCAAACGTTTCTTCTCCGTCACTATTCATTTTCCTTTCCCAGCCATTCCGTACCATTCTAGTAGACCAAACCAACAGGATTCAAGCTTTTTCAGTTCATCTTCATTTGGTAGTTCAGCCTCAGTACAGTAAGTAAGTCTGGATCTGATACAGGATTCCAAGAGTTTTCTGCGTGTATTCATAGATACTTTATGATCTGTAAGGACGTTCTTGAGCTCATGGAATTTTCCTGTTGCACTTAGTATTCTGTTATCGACAAAACTTTCCTTCTGATCACTCTAAAACATATGACCAAGATACTTGAACTCTTTTACATTTTCAATATCATGTCCTGATATATTTAATAAGCTCTTCTTTTCCATAAGCTGCGCATTATGAAATACCTGTGTTTTGGTTTTCTTAAAACTTAACTCAAGCCCATATCTTAAGCATGTTCCATGGATAATTTCCAATATCTCCTGTAGATCAGTAAGATCCTTTGACAGCACAACAACATCATCAGCATATAAAAGCCATTTAATTATCTCCACACCATTCATTCGTCCAGTACTCCGTTGATGACATGCATTAGCGATTGTATATGTACATGGTATTCCCCATCCATTTGGAAAGCGTTGGTCAATTTCACGGGCAGCGACCTTGAGTACCCAGTCAAAGAACCAATTGAATACTGGAGGACTTTCCATACCACCTTGTCTGGTCCCTGCTTCAATAGGAAAATCAGTTTTATCTCCACATATTTTCCCGATTGTTCCATCATATAATAACCATAGAATATCAATTAACTTCTCACATCCAGTTCTAACTTTCAGAACTTCATACATAATATGTCTGGGTACCTTGTCAAATGCAGCTGTTAGATCAATATACAGTGCAATTATACCACCTTCAGTGTTCTTTATTATCTGTCTTCTTAGTTTCCTTGATTTTCTCCCTGCTTTTCTCTGCGTTTCCTTGAAACTTGCTCAATTCCACTTCCATCACCTTGAAGAAGCCTGCTGCGTTGTGCAGACCGCTAATAAATGACTGTAGCGCTGGTATCAAAGTTACTTGGATCGTTGATGCCGCGGCTTCATGGACTTTTGCTTGGCTGCTGCTTTTGCAGTATCGATATCAGCCTCTTTAAGCAAAACCGGAGTCGCGATCAAATTAACAAATGGAATAAAAAAGAGGCCAATTGCCCAGCCAGATTTCTCATCTGCACTTTTTTCCAATTCTTTCTTTTTTCTTTCGAACTCACCCTGTAGGTCTTTAAGGTCTTGGACGACCAAGTTGGCTTGATCTTGTCTTTTCTTAAGACGAATAACCATTTTCAACGCGTAAAAAACTGATTTATAATCTGTACGATCTAATAGAAAAGAAAAAAATATTTTTACAGTGATTGAATGAAACAAACAATGAATAAAGCGTTTTTTGTTTTGCATATCATTAAATATATTGAATAAATTAGATACAGTCGATCCCAAAAACGTTGTCCAAGTGAAAGGAGGTTTATAGGACAATAAATGTAACGTGTCTCATTAAATATTCAGTTTTACGCGCGTGTGGAAATAGGAATCTGAACGTGCTGCATCACATGCGTGGCAGAAAATGTCGACGGCGGGTAATTCAAAACAAGTTCTTTCGACTTTAGAAGTTCGGGTTTTGGACTCCAAGAAGAAGTCTAGCTACGTTGTAAGAAGTTTACCTAATTTTCCAGTGTTAGAGACCGTTTCAGAGCTACGTTCTGAGCTAGTGAAAGCCTTACCAGACTTAGAGAACGTTCTGCAAGACTGAGTAATGAGTAATGAGCAAACCAATCTGCACGTACCATACCTTCTTGCGCGTGAATCCAAGCCTGTGGACCGTTCTGCATAATGTTTGGGCACTAAAAGCAGAGCCAGTTGTATTGAATATTTTCGTCGCTATTTCATTCAATTGCATTTCAGGACGTTCTAGAAGACACTCCATGACGATATACTCTTCATGCGGAAAAAGTGTTCCTGTTTGAAGAGGTCGACCGACGGGCCAAGGATTAATGTCTCCACTAGTGTAGAATGTCGCACACGTCCGTTTGACCGTTTCAGGACTTACAAACAGATTAGCAGCTATCTCCTGGTATGTTTTTGCATAAAACAAATGTTGGTATACCAATTTTCCTTTCAGATTCAGTTTTCAATACTGTAATTTACTTTTGCATCAGTATGCTAATTAAAAAATCCACGCGCGTAAAACTGAATATTTAATGAGACACGTGACATTTATTGTCCTATAAACCTCTTTTCACTTGGACAACGTTTTTGGGATCGACTGTATCATTGGCCAATCAACAATGGCCATTTGAATCCTTTAACATTAATTTTAAATGACTAAAATTTCTAGAAACCTTGTTGTCAAGGAAAGAATGGTCCACAGGTAGCCCGAGCCAGTACGGCCCACTAATTTCATCATGGACCAGATTATAGATGGTTTTCACAGCCGTCATGTTGGATGAGTTTAACAAAAGATTCGTCATTTTTCTCTTTGTTATATCCTCCAACATGGCCGCCGTGTCTTTTGTTATTTCATTTTCTTGGGAATGATTGAAAACCCAGCAAACAATAACGTTATTTCTATAGACCACGATAGAGTACAAACACTATACCACTAGATACTGCTAAATTATGCTAATCCTATTGTTTTCCATATTAGCACTATTTACTTCCAAATAAGGCAAAGTGTTGCACACTTTTCGTGTTTGTACTCTAATATTCAAAGCTATTTACCTACTCATGATATCCGAGTATGACCTTTATTAGAAAGTCTGTGAAATTTGATATAACTATTATTCTGTCTCGAAATAATAGAAACCTTTTACTTCCGCTTCATATTCCTTGAAGTGAATGTTGACGACGATATGTTTTTCTTAGAAATACGAGGGACAGAATACTGAGGTGAAATATTTCATTGTTTCTTGGAATCGTAGTACGATATCAGGAAAACAAGTAGATATGAAATGACAGTTCTACATCAAGTGGATCGTGAGACAAACATATTTTTGATAGAAAATAGAACATCCAGATCCATGATAGTATAGTGGTTAATATACTTGCCTGTCGAGCAAGAGACTAGGGTTCGATTCGAGTTTACACTTTTGAGAAATTTATTTATTCATTAGTATACAAATAGGTAACTTGATATCGGTTGTTTGGAAAAGATGTTGTTTTGTTCAACAATAAAAAGGACAATATTCAAGCAGGTGCCGCGAGAACTAAAATACAATCCAGCCAACTAAGAATAGACATGGCTAGAAACACGGGGTAGTAATAATAGCCATGACGTCACCTCTGTAAGGACCCTGAGGGGGGGGGGGGGGGTGTTGATCCACGATCCACCCTGATCCACGATCCACTTGACGTAGAACCGTCATTTCATATCTACTTGTTTTCCTGATATCGTACTACGATTCCAAGAAACAATGAAATATTTCACCTCAGTATTCTGTCCCTCGTATTTCTAAGAAAAACCTATCGTCGTCAACATTCACTTCAAGGAATAAAAAGCGGAAGTAAAAGGTGTCTATTGTTTGGAGACAGAATAATATGCAATAAAAGATCCACCCTGATCCACGATCCACCTGATGTAGAACTGGAACCTCACTGGAACCTCACTATAGAATACGTCACCGTTATTACGGGCCCGGAGTAGGATCTGGGGGAGAGCACCGGTGGCACCTGATGCAGGATTGGTACTTCATATCTACTAAAACAACCCACGATATCCGAATCGTAGCCGATTTCTCGATCGTGCGTCAATATGAACGTGCGTCAATGCTCCCAACCCATTAGAGTAAAAACAATTTATAACAACAAAATAGTTTGTGGGGTAATGGGGTATGGGATTCAAGTGGCCAATCGCAATCACAGCAATTAGCATAATGGTAATGCATGGCAAAGAAATAATCCTCTCTCAATCTAGGGGTAAATCAATGAACGTGTGTCGTTCAGGAAAGAGCCTTGCCCGGGGGTTGGGGAGGGGGGTACTCCCATATATGAACTATACGGGGATGATCCGCTGAACAGGGTATGGTTTTTCGAGTTTCTTGTCATAAACAGGATATGCAATTTCACTCAAGTTCCAACTTCTTCCTGAGTTTCCTGTCATATTCGGGATTTCTACTTTCGTATTGACCGAAACTGGTTACCATGGTCGTAAAAAAACGATACGCGAGATGACATGATAATTGGAACAAGAACTCAGTGCAATTAATTATATCTTTTGTCATAAACAGGGTCTACAAATTTGATTTTTTTGTCATAAACAGGGTACCCCTTTCAGAATCCCAGCGGAACACCCCTACCCAAATTCTGGGAGTACCGGCTAGTTTGCAAGACAGGAGACTGGTTTTGGACTAATCTTGGAGACGCTAGTAGGATTAAAACAATGTTGAAACTACTTGAGACTTGTTTTAGCCGTGCGTGTCGTGTGAACAACCACATTCCTTTATTTTGCACTGCGCATTTTTCTGCGCATAAGAGTCAAATCATGAAGTTTAGCATTTTAACCATCAAAAGGCTAAAACTCGTCGAATTGGCTCCAAAATCGCGTACAGAGACAAAGAACAGCAGCAAAAACACACGCAAAAATTGGTAAGCTAACTACAAATACTACTATACATTACTACATTCCTTTGAATAAGGCACAAGTACATTGCTTGGGCTTCCTGTGCCATTTTGCGATGTTTTTTCAAAAGAAATTTTAAAAAAATGGTGGTGACCCCCATATTTTATTTCACATATTAAATTACAAGACCGTAGAGCATCCACCTACGAAATATGAATAAAACGACATTTCCCGAAAGTACATATTTATTGGTGAAAATAGCTGGGGGGTTCGATCTCAGGACGACTCTCTAGAGCACACGTGGTTCCATATTTCAATAGTAAGGCTACAAAGATACTTACAGTATTACTTAAACACGATTTAATGCTTAGCTTAAATAGTGTATTTAACATTACCTTTTTTAGATTGCTTAAAACATGTAATTCTGCGAGGAATATGGTGTGATTTTTATTCGACTTCTGGTTACAGCCATACCTCTCATCGAGGCCGTACGTATTTTGTCATATTTTGAGGTCATGTAGCACAAAAACGAGAATTGTGACCCCAATCTTTTATTGCATATTTGAAACTACCATGGTGCAATAAACGACTATACAAAGTTTGGGGCGGAAACGACAGAATATCCCTCGGTCATAGCTTTGATGGTTAAATGTCATTCCCCGAGAATAAAATTATTGTTTTGAGTTGTATCCATATTCGTGCGTCTTCATGCGCAAAACATTACACCCTAGCGAAACAAAGAAATGATACTCTAGGGAATGACACGTGGTCTGAGATGGGAAAACATTACACCCAAGGTAAACAAAGAAATGATACTCTAGGGAATGACACGTGGTCTGAGATGGGAAAACATTACACCCAAGGTAAACAAAGAAATGATACTCTAGGGAATGACACGTGGTCTGAGATGGGAAAACATTACACCCTAGCTAAACAAAGAAATGATACTCTAGGGAATGGCACGTGGTCTGAAATGGAAAAATATTGGACCACAACGAGCAAGGTCTATTTGGTGTGTCTGTTCTCAAACATATAGACCATACACATCAACTTCAAGAGTGCCATCGCAGTAGAGTTCATAAAAATTAATATAATCCTGCCTATACCATATGTCAAGCCTATCAAACGCTTTCACCTTTCGAGGAGTGGCGAAATTTTTATACACAATTTCAGGCGACATGGTGTCGTACCCTGGTATCGCGTAGCTATACTGGGATTCCTCATTCAAATCTTTCTTTTCTGGGAGAACCAAATTTCTGTTTTTATCAGCGATAAGTATCCCTAATTCTGGTAAGGGCAGGCCTGTGTTTTGCGCGTTGGTATACCAATGGCTTCTCGTTTCTGGTTTGTCTTTGTAGCGTGTAACATACCCTGAGATGTAAACTAGTTTGATCGTGATGAGGTATCCATCTAGTGTAATGTTGAATGTTCCTGGCCGCTCGGTTGTAGTGCCGACGACTACTGGGGATTTGTTGAATTTGATCCATTTACCTGGAAGGAAACAATCCACAATCATTTTTAGACAAACTCATTCTATAGAGCTTTATATAATCGCTGTTATACACCTCGCTTTCTGATTGGTTGAGAGCGCTTGATTTATGAGAGCACACAGCACGCGCGCGCGTTTTCTATTTCTTCATTTATCAGATTATCTATAAAGATTTTTTTAATTCTTCTTTACGACAGTATTTGATGTCCAAAGTTCTAATTGTTTCAGTGGAGGCTAAATCATTAATAACATATTTTGTCGCTTTTCCCCCGTCGTTTTTGAGGAGTTGGACCCGGAAAATACGCCCGGGGTGGTACTACCACGCCAACTTGGGTAGGTCACAGTGGGTGCCGCCAGGACCTCAAAACCCTGACCCTATCCCAGACCTAAAATTTTGATTTTACATACCCTACCCCAGACTAAAACTAAGAATTGTAAACCCTATCCCAGACTAAAAGACGGAAAATACGGTTTTACAATCTATTGCAATCAATATCTACTAACGTTTTTATTGTTTTTGTGCCGGCAGAAAGCGCAGCCTATTCGCCAGACAAAAACGACCAAATCGTTAACCCTATCCCAGACTAAAATGATACCCTATCCCAGACTAAAATGATACCCTATCCCAGACAAAATGTCAAAAAATGATACCCTACCCCAGACCCAAAAGCCGAAAAACCATACCCTATAGGGCGGCACATACCCGTATAGCAAATATAGGGGATTATCCCCCCCCCCCCCCCCCCCCCCGGGAAAATACGCCACAACTCAATCCTTAAACAGCTATTTCAAAAAGATGTCAAATACTGCATTGATACTGAATAGTGCACTCCAAGACTAAAAGGAAATGTGGGTCTCGTTAATTTGAAATAAAAAGTAAATATACAGCTATTTCTTCTCTATAGAGTGTGTGCAACCATGTGACTCAAAATCCCTTGAGATATAAATAACAATTAAACAGCCGCCATCTTGGTTGATCTAACAAGAGAAGCTAATGAGGAATGCTTTGTTATCGTCAACCAAGATGGCGGCTATGACGTAACATGCACATGCTCTATAGAGTGTGGGCAACCACGTGACTCAAAATCCCTTGAGATATGTAACATTGACGTAACATGCACAGTATATTGTATATTGTTTCGGACAGAATGCACTAAAAATAAAAAATAAAATTATTGTTCATTTCACTTTAGACATTATTATATAGTTAGGATAGTACGCGCGCGCTGATTGGTCGAAAGCTGTGCTTTATTAGTGAACGTAGCACCGAGCTGACGCCATCCGCGCGCGCGAAGTGCTGCTAGATACTGTGACCGTCTTTATTTTGCGTAAATAAATTCAATACCAAAATAAAATTAATGATAATAATAATTTTATATAATAAAACGAATAAAACAGCTTTTTCGGTACTCCGTTCAGTAATAAAGCGCTTGGGAAGCGCCGTAAGCACACAAATGCTTCCCCTTACACTTCTTGAGTGCTCACGTCACTTCCTGCGTGCTTTATTACTGAACGGAGCACGGAAAAACCTGTTTTATTGGTTAAATATTACAGAAGACCCAAAATACATTTCGGTCTTGGAATACACTATTTAGTATGTAGCATTTAAGGTCTTTTAAAATAGTTGTATAAAAAAAGATTCAATGTACTGTACGTCATTGGACATAGAAAATATAATCACTAAATATAAATGGCGTAATTCGCATTTAAATGTAGTAAATATGTCCTTAAATACAATAAAAAATACTAGTCAGAAAAAAAACTTGAATCATTACACCTCTTTTACAGTCAAAACGGCTCAAGCTTACCCCCTCCCCCCTCCCCCTCCCCCTCCCCCTCCCCCTCCCCCTTCCCCCTAGGTTCAATCAATGTTTTTAGTATTCGAATATCGAAATTTATTATTCTTCCCGAGAATACGAAGACTCAGGATTCAAAATGATAACAGATTCAAAACTCGAATTCTGATTGGATTAGAGTTTTCCTTATATGGAATCATCCAATTAGAATTCGAGTTTTTAATCGGTTATCATTTTAGCCGGAGAAAGGAACTTCCTCTCTCTCTCCTCATTTCCTCTCGGCCCCCAGCCGCAGGCTATTTATATTATTTCGAATCCTGAGTCTTCGTATTCTAGGTAAAGAATAATAAATTCAAATATTCGAATAATGAGATCATTAATAGAACCTAGGAAAGTAAGCTTGAGCCCTTTGGACTGTAAATCTGGTATCTAAATCTTTTTTTAAAACAGCCTATATCTTCTATTATAAAATATTTGAGATATAACGCGCGCGCTGATTGGCTGGCTACCGTGTTTATATCAGAGGACAGAGACACGCTCTCGCAAAATCATTCAAAAATGTTTTATAAAAGCGATATAAAACGGCGCGTGTGTCTATATACTGTGATATAAACACGATGGGAGCTCAGCTACGCCTCGTGTTTCTCTACGAATTCTCTCTTGCTCTACAACTCCCATCGTGTTTATATCACAGTATATAGACACGCGCGCCGTTTTATATTCCTCAGAAAGAGTACTGAAATGAATGTAGACAGTTTGAATGGCATAGCAGCAAAACTCCCTAAGATATTGGAGATCGTAGTTCGAGAATTTCGTATGGATTTCACCTCATACGTCATAGCATCAGCATATGACATGGAAAAACCTTTATAACTTCAAGAAGCCTCACTCATACTATAAATTTTTTTGGGGGTTATTCAACACCTCACCCCATGTACAATCAATACTTTGAATATTGTCAGCAGGGTGATAGGCACTTTAAGGGATTTTTTAAATATATTTTAAAAAAGTGCGCACTCATTTTAACAAACATATTGTTTCATATGAAAAGCAAATCGCCAAGAGTACTTAGTTCTTGGATCATTATACTAATGAGATGCCGACATAAGTCAAAAACAAAACGTGCGCATCTGAGAAAATGTCTCGCAGTGAAAGAATATGAAAAGTCTCCAATATATCTGATGATAAGCTGGCTAGATTTTCATCTGTATATGACTAGATAAACGGTTATTTTCTTGAAAGGAAATTTGAGTGTTTATAGAATCAGTTTTAGGATATATCTTTGATAAGCAATATTTCATGGCTGTATTGCGATGGCTGGTATAAGATAAAAGAAAAACACTATCAAAAAGACATATTAGAAAAATGTGATAGATTTTCAGTTGTTTTTAAGATAGAATTCTGAATTCTTTCTTGATTCTTTCTTCGATTTTTCCTTTTTTTTTTTTTTTTTTTTTCCTTTCTATCTTTCTTTCTGTCTGTCTGTCTGTCTTTTTTCCTTTCTTGCTTTCTCTTTCTTTCTTTCTTTCTTTCTTTTCTTTCTTTTTTTTTTTTTTTCTCGGCGTTTTCTTCTATCTTTCTTTGTCTGTCTGTCTTGTCTTTTCTCTTTTCTTCTTTCTTTCTTTCTTTCTTTCTTGTCCCTTTGTCTTGCAGAGGGGTCCTTTCTTCCGGAAAGTGCTTTCTTTTCTTTCCCCTGATCGAGGGATCTTTCTTCCCTCTGTTCTTTCTTTCTTTTTTTCTTTTCTTTTTTCTTTCTTTCTTTTTCTTTCTTTATTCTTCTTTCTTCTTTCTTTCTTCGTCTTCCTCTTTCGGGGAACAAAGTCTTTCTTTCTTTTCTTTCCGTTTCCTTTCTTTCTTTTCTTCTCGATCTCTCTTTATTCTCTTTTCTCTCTTTTCTGTTTCTCTCCTCCTTCAGGAGAGGAAGTTCTTTCTTTCTTCTTTCTCTTTTTCTTTCTTCTCTCCTTCTCTCTCTCTCTTTCTTTCTTCCTCTTCTTTCTTCTCTTTCTTTCTTTCTTCCCTCCTTCCTTCCTTCCTTCCTTGCTTCTTTCTTTCTTTCTCTCTTCCTTTCTTTCTTTCTTTTTCTTTCTTTCTTCCTTTCTTTGATTCCTTTTTTTTAAATTTTTTTTATTTTCTTGATTCTTCCCAAAGCGTGAGGTGTAAATTATTTCAATCACCACGACTCAACCATAACATGAATCTATCATGCACACATCTATCTCTTTTGGATCATCTATATCTTGTCAGCCTTCACTAAATGCTCAATCAAACCCTGATCATCACGTCAAGCAGACCCATCATAATGTCTAACAATCTCTTCCGTCAACGCCCAAATCTCAAAGGGGGTCTATCGTTATTCTCATTCATATACTCTGTATAACATCGAGTACAATTCATCGTAGCCTGACACTAACATAGCTAAAGCCAACGGATCGATTCTTTCATTTCCTGATTCTCTATGACACTCACTCATAGAAAATGATAGCGATATATGCTCATTTATTTTAGAGTTCAATTATTTATAAATATACACCTAAATGAAAAAACGTTGTCGGGTTCAAAAAAAGGTTATATCATCAAAGCTAAGACCGAAGGGAGCATGGGAAGACAAACAATTATGCTAATTTCATGTGTATTGCAGTTTTCCCTTCCTGTGCACATTTTATGCATCATGGCTTTGGCATGTTGTTAATCCAGGTCGACCGACTTTGCTCTACTGTGCATTTTTACATGTCTATATGCAAATATAATACACATTTCGGAGTACCCAAAATCCTTTTCGGTCTTAGCTTCGATGATATGATCTTCTCGAATATATATAGGTGTATATATATATATATCGAGTACAAGACCTTGTCAACGCCTTTTTTCCATCAAAATACTTAAATATACCAGAACGTGCCAGTATTCCACCACATACCGACTCATTTTGAAAAGAAATTTCGATTCATTTGACAAAGATAATCCATTTTTTTAAAACACCGTTCTTTATGATGCGCGAAGAACAGGGTTCAAAGGACAAAGCACAACAAGCAAGTTTTTTTTTTCTTTTATAAAATACGAATTACAATAACTGCTATTTTAGATAGGAATGATGCAATTGAAGTGCGCGCGCGCGCTGCGTGCTTTATACTCCTAACCGATCAGAACGCGAGATTTTATATTTATAATATATTTTTGATCGATTTTGCGTGAGCGTGTTTCTGTACTCTGATATAAACACGTTAGCCAGCCAATCAGCGCGCACGTTATATTTCATACATTTTATAAAGCATGATACATTGACGAGGCGCAATGTTTCTGCCTCTGAGCTCTCTGTAGCCTTTTCAGTTTTCGCTGATGATGCACTCTCGTACCCAGAGCATGTGTTTCTTCTGGCCTGCGGCGAAGAACGAGGGCTCTGGCATAATCCATTTTTTGAGACCAGGATTTCTTGGACTTCCGGTATAAGTGCCCATGCGTTAAAAGACTTGCCAAAAACTAAAAATATTTTCCCGAGTTTTTCCTATGATCTTTACTTTGATTTTTACTTCGATTTTTGCTTTGATTTAATTTCTAATTTGATTATTTTGATCATTTATATATCTCTTTTTTGAAAATTGCGCATGCGCCAAAAAGTGGATTATGCCAGAGCCCTCGTTCTTCGCGGCAGGCCAGAAGAAACGAAGGCTCTGGGTACGAGATTAATCCTTAAAGAAAAAGGCGCGCGCATGAGCAATGGGCGAATTTACTGACCTGTTTCACAATTGTCTCCCACAAACCCGGGTGGACAAATACACGTGTAATTGGAACCTTCACCTGCGGCACTTGTGCACGTACCACCATTAAGACACGTTTGACTCTCACATGTTAACTAAAAAAATAGAAGAAAACTATCATCATATGATTTATGACCTGTAAGGATAGGGTATTGCCCGTCCAATATCATGGATGCTGGTCGGTATTTGTAGACTTTCTCTATGAGGCACGAACTGTCTCATATCACTCTTTGCTAGCTCAAATTTTTTTTGTTTTTGTGTATGTTTGTTTTTTTTCATTTGTTTTTGCTTAATTGTTTGTTTGCGATTTGCGTGACTATTTGTGCTCCAGTACATAGTCCTTCTATTGTAAATTTTTGCGCACTCATCCCGATATGTACCCTGCCAGCAGAGTCTCCTTTTACCTCCTCTACGCCAGTAGAGGAGGTAAAAAGAGACTGCTCGCAGGTTAGCCGATATGTGTGGTCCCCAGCCACTACTGTTCTGGCATCCGAACGTGAAGCACGGCGTCGTTACAGAGTGAAACCTTAGCTGATATTTCTATACAAGGCAAGCGATGCGCGACAAGTTTTACAGCGCAATTCCTTGTTTAATTACTTTCACGATAAAAAGATTTTGCTCTACATACGGGTACAAAGTAGTTGTGCTTTTTTCTCGAAGCGGCCCAATTCCTTGTGGACGTGTTTTCGCGACTAAAGGTTTTCGCTGTACATACTAGTAGAAAGTAATTGTTTTTGTTTGTTGGTTCGTCTTTTAAAATAAGTTCCTTGTGAAAGTGTTTTCGCAACTAAACGTTTTCGTTGTACATACGAGTAAAAACATACGCTTTTTTCACTTGATTTTTCCTACTCTTTCACGTAACGGTAAAAAAGCTTTAAGCGTAGAAAATGCATCTATTATTTCATATGTTACACACTGAAGATGAGAGAGGAACTCCCAAAACATTCTGTAACGAGGGTAGTTATCCTGATGGTAAAATGAATTAAGTTTCTGCTACTCCGAAATTTGATAAAAAAAAGTTTTACAACACTAGTATTTCATTGAATACAATGATTAACTTTAACTTGTATCGCTCGGCGGTTGTACGCACAATTTTCAAATTTCACTCTCTTCTGCGCCTTAAATATAAATATTTAACAGATATCTTGATACCTTTAGTCGCCTGAAGTAATGGAACTCTGGGCTGTCACTAAACAACTCATGATTTTCACGTTCATTTGTTTTGAGTAGTTGACAAAAGTGTAATCCCTCTTTATCTGCCTTCAAAGCATAGTTAAACGAAGAACATTCTTCGTATCGTGCACACCTCAAACCACATTCAAAATCCGAGCGAACTTTGTTCTCTTTTAAAGCCTTTGCTTTTAGAACATAGCCTTCCACTTTCTCGAAATACCCAGTGTTTTGTTCTTTGGTTTCGGTCTGAAAGTATGGAAACATAACGGTTAAAGTTAATAAAGTAAATTGAAGATACTTCATTTTGAGATGTTCATTGAACAATCTGTGATGTTCAGTGATCTTTAAGAGAAGCTAGATGAGCTTGAAAAAGAAATGATATAAGACGCCTTGATGTTCATTGGTTGAGAATCTTGACAGGAGTCTTAAAGTGCTTTCTGACTTGATTCACTTACAGGAAGATAATTGATGTGGTCCCCTTCCAGGGTGTGAATAATTGCTTCGGGTCAAAGCATTTGGAAATGTGCGAAAGGATACTAGTTGAGTTGAGGTGGTTAGTATTATTTGCATGATTTATTTTATTACTTTATTTGTTTCTCCGTCCATTTATTCTTTCGTTTTGACTTTTTTGTCTATATTTTGTTTCTTTTTTTCCGATTTTTTATTCGTACATTCTTTCATCTTTCATCTTCTCTTCTTTCTTTCTTATCCTCTTATCTTTCTTATCTCTTTCTTTCTTTCTTTATTATCTCTTTCTTTCTTTCTTTCTTTCTTTCTTTCTTTCTTTCTTTCTTTCTTTCTTTCTTTCTTTCTTTCTTTCTTTCTTTCTTTCTTCCCTCCTTCCTTCCTTCCTTTCTTCCTTGCTTCTTTCTTTCTTTCCTTCTTTCTTCCTTTTTCATGAGCATCTTTCAACACATTAGAACATCCCACAAACACTAACTAAACGGTTACCATAAAAGAAGCCGCTTCCAGTAATATAAATAGTAAAATCTCAATTTAGCAAGCATCCTTTCAAAACCCCCAAAATTTCAAAGCCAATATATTTAATGAATTTTTAGACTCTATACGCATATCACTCACAGATTTCTATTCCTGCTAATATTGGCCTCCTTCTCTATATCGTTATCTTATTGTCATAGGCTTTCTACACATTCTTCTCCAGAATTCCTTGCCCGTTGACTTCAATTCCTACAAATTAGAGGCTTTGCAACGGCAAGTGATGGCAGCCATGACAGGAGGCAGGAACAGTTGAATCTGGTCTAATCTGATTTACATGAGAAAGAATTCAGTTTCCAAGGGGAAAAAGACTCTATTGTTGTGCCTCCTGTCATGACTGCCATCACGTGATGGTGCAAAGCCTCTATAAGCTCGGTAATTCGGTAAATCCCCTTGTGGATTAGATTTCCTCCATATTTTTGGCAATGTTTTTCGAATATTTCTTTACGTCTTGAAAAAAGAAAAAAAATCTTCTTAAACGTGCATAATTCGCTATAAGCGAGTTCATAGTTTAAGAATCGATTCCAGTGCGCATGCGATTTTATCCCGAATTTCTCATCTTCTTTTGTTTAATTAAGAACAAAGAAGATTTAAAATAAGAAGATGAGAAATTCGGGATAAAATCGCATGCGCACTGGAAACGATTCTTAAACTATGAACTGGCATATATTCCAGTTTCAAGTTCTCTGTTGCTTTTGGTTAGTATAGCGTCGACTTCGTGCAGAATATTCACGTGTTCCAGTGATTCCGTGGAATTTCAAATTGTTTGTATCGTTGGAGTATAAGTTGTGCATTCTTTACTTTTCTGTTGGTATTTGTGAATATTTAAACACTGATACGAGTCTAACCCTGGGTAAATGAGTCTGCAATCAAGAAACACAGCGGTAATTTGGAACTCGAAATGGTTTATTCAGTAGAGTGGCATGCTTATCGCCGTCTCTCAGTCATGCAATGAAAATCTTCTACACCACAGCGATTCGTTACCCTGGATTACACCGGAGTTTTTTTTTATAAATTAAAGAGGGTTAAAAATTTCTTCTACTCAAAGTTACAGGCTACAAAATATACGAGTTAATTTGGTAGGAAATTGTCTGATCCTTATGTGGGCCTGTGGTAGACACAGGCCGTGAGAGACTGGATAGAAAACATGGTGTGAGTGGAGAAAAAGAGAGTGGCCCTTTTCAGTTGTTGTGAATTTGTTAGACAAGTTGTTCGTGAATAAAGGTCATTTGTGGAGATCCTGGGCCACACTTATCGAAACAAAAGATTTGTAGCCCGGAGGCAATCGTGACACCGGATGTGTAGGTTAGATTCATTGTCTTTGTTGGGTATCGTATTTGATGACTTTGAATCTGCTTTTTACCTTTTTTGTTTTAGTATATTCTTGCGTTTCTAGTGCAAGCTTTCGTACTAATAAATTAGTGGTGTATTGCAAAGCCAGTATTTTGATTGGCTAGGCTAGTAGAGATGTATTGGATCCAATCCATTTGTGATAACTTATGATTATTGATAACTCAAAATAGGAAAAACCAAATTAAAATACGAATATGTACTTAACATTCTGAAGAGATTTTCTCGAATTTTTTTTTTTTTTTTACTTTGAGAATTCTTTATCACAGATCTCTAATTCACTAGCCTTGGGGTCGTTGTATGACATTGTCACTTCCAATATTGGCCTTGTTTCTTGAAATATTCCTTTGTTCTAGAAGTGATAAGCAAGATGACAAGAAAGTAGATAAAGGCGTCTGGTCTAAGTTTCCGAAATAAGATCATTTTCACTTCCTACGTTTCCTCTCTTTACAATCAACTTGGATGACTACTTCAGGCTTCAAAATCTTTAAATTTAATCCCAACTTTCAGCAAATCAATTTATATCAACAAAAGGATTACGGTCCGTAGATAAATTGCGTTGCAAAAAAGTTCCAACAAATGCATTTTTTTAATTTTAAAAAAAATATTTTTTCGACGAAAAAAAAAACGATATTTTTTTGACCCCAAGAACATGCCTCGCTTCCTTGCAGTACGGAGTTCTGATTTCATAGATAAATAAATGACTCGTTTCTATCTTGTAAACAAGGCTTCTGCAAGGCTATTCACAGTCCAGCATTTTGACTTGGCGTGTATGTAATCCTCCAAGACGATTCTTAAGTCAGTGCGTTGGTTTAACACACATGGCAACAGCTGTCGGTAAAAATGCTCTTACGCCCCCGTACACACCTCTAGCATGATCAGCCTTCATTCGAGAAGCTCCAAGGACAAGCCAAGGACACGTACCTCAGATTGAATGCTTGTGATATAAAAGAAACCTAAGTAATGCTTGGTGCTAAAGAATCAAGAATGCTACTCTTAGTGTTTGGAGCTTGCTTCTCTTCATAGACGTAGGTAAGTTGAACTCACGTCGCAGAAAAATATTTCTGGTAATATCAATAGCCAGAGCTCATGATGCACACTGCAAAAGTTTACTCACGTTTGCAAAGATAATTTAGAAATGTTTTCTGCATTGCTAGCGATAAAGCAACGATTGCCATCGATACAGATTACTGCAGCATATGTCTTCTCTCAAAACAAGAACTGTTACAGAGCGTCTTCAACGTTTGAGCTTTTTTCTACAATATTTTGAGATTGCGTGGATGTACCACTGGGCATGATACGCAATGCAGTTTATTGCTACGACAAAATCAAAAATTGCGTTATTTACGCGGGAAGAATGAAGCGTATACCATGAGCCATTTTGATTGTATTTCTTTTTTAAAAACAAGCGCGTCACGCAGAGCTCAGTTAAAACTCCATGCGACCTCCATAAACTTTGTAATTCAAACTTAACAGACCAAGCAAAGACCTATTTCCTTTTCCAGATCACATATTCTAGCGAAAAACTTCATCACAGGAAACAAATTCCATAGTTGTATTCGATATTCCGTTTAAAAAAAAATTGCCTTGATTTAAAGATTTGGATAATAGTATTTTTGACCGAGTCTTTAAGTTTCATTCAAGATTGATCGGGTTATGGTTTCAGCTTGTTGGCTCTTCATTGCGCGCACTGTTTGGTGCTGTTTTGATATGAGTATACTTCCCTTGTCTTAAGACGCCCAATAAACCAAAAAATTTCAAAAATTTAGCAAAATTGTGGCGCTTATTTTTGGAGACAGCATTTACTTACGAGTATAATACTTGCGCGATAAAGGCGAAGAAAAAAATCCAAAAGCGTTCAACTGACAACTGGCATTAAAGGAGTTTATTTGGGCGAGGCAATTAACAGATAAGATGTGTGCAACTCGTGGGTGTTGATTGTCGAAAGCAATCTTTAACTTGCTTAACATTATAGTGAAGTGAAGTAGTTGTGCGGCAAAACAGGCCGGGAAAAAATAGCATTTAAAAATGCGCTCGATATATTTTTCCAAACTCGTCAGATAAAATCATGACCATCCATTTACCAAGAATCTGAAGTTTAAAGAAAGTCCATCAATTATTAAGCGTGCTGGAAGAGAATAGTGTGAAAAAATCACAATTAGAAACGGCAAACGCAACTCAAAAATGATATTTCGAATACACCGTTATAAGCCTAAATGTTGAGCTACAATATGTGCTAAATTTAGAAAAATCCGAATATTTTTGAAGTGATGCGAACGAGGTTAAAAATATCGCTAAATTTACTCGCAATTATGTTGGAGTTACCTTGACTCAAAGGTCGAGTTAAAGCGTAAAACTCAAAAAAAAAACAAAAAAAAAAAAAATCAACCAAAAGCAACAAGCGATTTGCGCGCCAAAACTGCCATGTAAAAGCTTTGCTTTCCTTGCAAGGCTTTCTGTTTTATTCCAAATCTTCAAATTTGAAAAATTAAAACAATTTATAAGATTATAAATTATTTTTAAATTTCAAAAAAGTGGTTTTATTGTTGGAGTTTTGGAAAATAGTTTGTGAAGCTGAGTTCATCACCAACGCATTTGTACGCATTGGCAACTTCCCCATTTTCTTGGGTGACTCTACGCTTGGCATGTACTCTGGGGAATAATATTTAAGTGTTCTTCAGAGTAGGAAATGAAAAATCATTGTGTCCATTGTTTTAGATGTCTCGGCTCGTGGCTCTTCAACATGCAAGGTCAAAGCGGTTTTTAAGCCGCGAGGTTACTCTAAATCCCTCCAGGATACTGGAATGAAACCTCATTATCTGAACTGTAGCGTTGAACGAGGCAAAATAGCCTCCAAAATCCTATGGAAGGTGCAGAATCAAGTCTTGAAGCAAGCATTAGGACCAACCAAATGGTTGGGGCTAACGTTGGACAAGACGAATGTGAGACGTGTGGGAGACTTAAGCTGTGAAGTGATCGTAGGAAACGAAAATCAATCTTGTGGGTTCGCGCAGGAAGGTAATGAATCATGAATAGCAATTCAGATGTTAAACGAGTAGTTTAGCGTTGACATTAACACCCCCATCGTACCACGTACCAACCTATACGCCCCTTGCAGCACGTCCGAATTCTTCGGTTGCACGTTACGTCATCGCGGCCTCTCGGGGAAAATTGATTCATCATTAACATCCATTGTTCAATGGGTTAATTTTCGTATTTGGACTCTTGGGAATGCTTGTAAGCCATCAATGCAGCTCAATTAGGAGGACATAACAATAGGTTTCCATTTCTCAGGAGATTGAAATTCTTTTGTATTGTCCTCCAAATTGAGCTGCTTTGACGTCACATGCAAGGGGTCTATTCTTGGGATGTATGTTACGTCATTGCCGTCACTTGGTTGACGATAACAAAGCATTCCTCATTAGCCTCTCTCGTTAGAACAACCAAGATGGCGGCTGTTTTATCGTTATTTATATCTCGAGGGATTTTGAGTCACGTGGTTGCACCCCAAAAATAATATACTTGTATTATAGCACCATATACTACAATTACCAGAATCCCTTGCGCACTTCAGTTCGTTTATTGCAATTAGGTGTATATGGTACGTAATTAAGATTGACCAACTGACTGACTGACTGACTGACTGACTGACTGACTGGTTGACTGACTGACTGACTGACTGGTTGACCGACTGACTGACTGACTGACTGACTGACTGACTGGTTGACTGACTGACTGACTGACTGGTTGACTGACTGACTGACTGACTGACTGATCGATTGGCTGGTTGGCTGCCTGATATAACAATCTCAATCTCTTTGTATTCAGCCCCTCCTCGCATCACGTCCAGAAAACATGAATATGAAGCATACGTGGGAACACCTCTAGTCATACCATGCCGTGCCACAGGTAGACCACAACCTGAAATTACCTGGATAAAAACAACCGTATCACTTACCACACAAGACATGCCGCCGTCAATCAAACAACTCAGATCACGTGATGGCCTCGCTTTGGTGTTCAAGAAAATATCCATGATGCATCGCGGTATTTACAAGTGTCACGCAGTCAATAGATTGGGCAATGATACGCATTTTGTCATAGTTACTCCTCTATGTAAGTCACACCACATCTAAATATACCATATATCCGTGAAAAAAAATTAACAAATAGCACAAATGTGCACAAATTAGTAAGTTTAGCAGACCTCAGTAGGACGTAGACCTACAAAACTTTGCACACATTTGTACAATTTTGTTAGTTAACTTTTTCACGGATATATTGTATGTAATCTTGTGTTCTCAGTCTGGCTAAGAAACAGCTTTCCACTGGAAAGACCTCAATTTATGCGAAAGAATAAAGCTAATGAAGAATACAATAGAGGATTTGCACCATCACGTGCCGGCGCCTATAATACAGCTTGGACTACCTGTGGTTGTATGGCAGAACAATAAAATCCCTTTGCTCTCGGGAATCGAATTCTTTCTCATGTAAAACGATTGTATTGTTCCTGCCATCTAACATGGCTGTTGTCGCGTGATGGTGCAAAACCTCTATAGGTTTGCGGTACATGTAGAAAGACTCAAATTCTCAGTGGTTCGTTATTTGTTGCATGTCGGCGTAAAACGTATCACGTAAATGAATTTCAAAATTCCTGTTTTATTATTTACCTTTAGCGCCCTTTAACGCCGAGTATGTTTATTAGTCTAGGCTAAGGATAATCTTCCTTCGTTTACTGTTCATAGACTACTCGATTCCTCGTCCTCCTCGTGTAGTTCCACTGCATCACGTGGTCACTGTTTCAAAAGGTTCCACTGCTGTGTTGGTTTGTTCAGCTAAGTACACACCTCGGCGTTTCACGGCTCTGTTCTGGGACCACCGTGGCACAAGGGTAACCAACACTGCCAGGCATCACATCAAATCACGGTACTCAGAAAGGATTGTTAAAATGAAGTACAAGGACGAGAGAGTGGATATGTCACTGAGTATTGGTCACGTGGGGTTTAAAGATGTTGGGATGTACACTTGTGGCGTGGTTACAGTTGTAGGACGGCATGAAGATCACGTGGAGTTGAAGATTAAAGGTGTTAATGATAGTGATTATCGATTAGTAATTATCATCACATCCATTCATCCGTCCGTCCGTGCATCCTTCCATCCATCCATCCATCCATCCATCCATCCATCCATCCATCCTTCCATCCATCCATCCATCCATCCATCCATCCATCCATCCATCCATCCGTCCGTCCGTCCGTGCATCCATCCATCCATCCATCCATCCATCCATCCATCCATGCATGCATGCATGCATTTATTCATCCATCCATCCACCCACCCATCCATCCATGCATTTATTCATCCATCCATCCATCCATCCATCCATGCATTTATTCATCCATCCATCCATCCATCCATCCATGCATTCATCCATCCATCCATCCATCCATCCATCCATCCATTCATCCATTCATCCATTCATCCATCCATCCATCCATCCATCCATCCATCCATCCATCCGTCCGTCCGTGCATCCATCCATCCATCCATCCATCCATCCATCCATGCATCCATGCATGCATGTATTCATCCATCCATCCATGCATCCATGCATTTATTCATCCATCCATCCATCCATCCATCCATCCATCCATCCATCCATCCATGCATTTATTCATCCATCCACCCACCCATCCATCCATGCATTTATTCATCCATCCATCCATCCATCCATGCAACCATTCATCCATTTATTCCCCATCCACCCTTTCGTTTATCCATGCATCCATGCATTCATCCATCCATCCATGCATCCATGCATCCATCCACATCATGCATCCAATTCCATGTTCCATTCCATCCACCCATCCATCCATGCATCCATCCATCCACCCATCCACGCCACCCATCCATGATCCATCCATTCCCCCTCCTCCATCCACCCATCCATCCATTTATCCATCCATCCATCCATCCATCCATTCATTCATTCATCCATCATCCATCCATCCAATCCATCCATCCATTCACCCATACATCCATCCATCCATCCCATCCATTCATCAATCCATCATCATCATCCATCCATCCATCCATCCACCCACCCACCCACCATCCATCCACCCATCATCCATCCACCCATCCTCCCACCAATCCCCCATCCATCCATCCATCCATTCATCCATCATCCATCCATCCACATCATCCATCATCCATCCTCCATCCATCCATTCATTCATCATCATCCAGCCATCATCCCCCCACCCACCATCCACACCATCCATCCACCCCACCATCCAATCCATCACCATCCATGCACCCATCCATCCACCTACCCATCCACCCATCCACCCGTCAACCCCTCCATCCACCCACCCATCCATCCACCCATCCATCCATCCACCCATCCACCCACCCACCATCCACCATCCACCCATCCATCCATCCACCCATCCATCCATCCACCCATCCATCCATTATCCATCCCATCCATCCATCCATCCATCCATTCATTCATCCATCCATCCATCCATTCCATCCATTCATTCATCCATCCATCCATCCATCCATACCATCCATCGGCATTTATTCAGCCATCCATCCATCCATCCACCACCCATCCATCCATCCATCCATCCATCATCCATCCATCCATCCATCCATCCATCCATCCACCCATCTATCCATCATCCATCCATCCATCCATCCATCCATCCGATCATTTCAAAATTTATTAAAGACTTTATTTCTTATTTCAGAGTAAACCCACAGGAACCTGTCTTCACAAAAGAAGACAACTTTTGAACAACAAGTTTGAAGTGCAAGATCTTCTATCTGCTCAACCTTAAAGGTTTCAGCTTATCATTGTGCATTAATATAGTCTTCCATGTTATCTTTTACTCTTTCAGCGTGAAGTTAAAATTTTCTTAAAACTTCATTTAAATTTTAAGATTTCAAGTTTTTACCGAGTGTCAATGTTTGATTATTTCAGCTTCAGTTTAAGGCATGACATTTTACATAATTGAAATGTGGTGCATTTTCGTTAAGCTTTTAAAACTTTTCTATACTCATTGTAGTATGAAGATGGTTATTATTTCCCCATTAAAGAAAAATATGAAAAATATTTTTATATAACGCGAGCCAATAGGATAAACATAAATCATAATCTACTGAAATTATTTTGTTAATTTTACGATTTTTTAACACTACTTGGAGTGTTTTGATGGGAACTATTTTTCCATTAAAACAATCGAAAATATTTTTTTCTAAGTCGCCAATTTGCGCGATAAATTGTGGGATAACTTCTCATTAACTAGGAAAAAATGGAAATTTTCTTAATAGGTAGCACGCAAATTTGCACGATAAATTACAATTCATTTTCCTAAAATTATTTTACAAATTTTTATACTCATCGTAGCGTGTTGGTGGAAGAAAAATATGAAAAATATTTTTTGTAATTTGCACGATAAATCCCAATTCATTTTTCTGAAAGTATAACATTTAAAAAATGTTATAAATTGTTATAATCATTGTAGTGTGTTGATGGGAATTAGTTTTGCATTAAATAAAAATATGAAAAAATATTTATATGTATTTTTGCGCCAATTTGCACGATAAATCACAATTTATTTTACTGACATTATTTTATTTTATGTTATAAAGTTTTATACTTATTGTAGTTATTATTTCTCCATTAAAAAATACGAAAAAAATATCACTTATAAGTCACCAATTTGCACGATAAATCACAATTTATTTTTACTAAAGTTTGTCAAAGTTTGCGAGTATTTTATCGCTTGTTACGTTATTCTTCATTCTAAAATAACTGTTATAAATCAAACTGTTATAAAGCAAACGTTCCTGTTGTCTATAGGTGACTCTGTCGATCGCTACAGATCGATTTTTACGACTAATTTTCCTTCATTGCGATGCTACTGAGATAAATTGGATGTTACTTGGATGTGACTGGAATGGATCGCAAGTGACTGGGCCTCAGTCAGTGACTGGATCTTGAATCACCAAAAAAAAATTTTTTTTTGAATTTTCACCTTTTGAAAGGCCATGAATAATCTTAATGTATAGCATAAACATGCCCAACTTCAAAAACTTGTTTTCCTCTTCTAAATGCCCGAATTTTGAGGGTTTTTTAAATTTTGGAAAATCAGGAACCGGACATAGCTGGAATGGACTGGACTTCGGTTGGCTGGATCGTATGGATCGTAGATGCCTTTTTACACCGAATATGCAGCTTTTATCCTATGATTTTAATTTTATTTTTCATAGCTAGTTGTTTTATTCCGAAAATTTGCTGAAAATTGTTTAAATTTTTTTTTTTTTTTTGGATTGTGGCACTGGTTGAAATTCAATCAGAACGCGAGACTTTACAACAGTTCTTCTATAATTCTCTACAAGAGAAAATGAACTTAGTTCATATTCTCTTGTTCTCTATTATGAAATATTTAAATATATCACGTGCGCCGATTGACTGGCCACCGTGTTTATATAAGAGTACAGAGACACGCTCGCGCAAGATCGTTCAAAAATATTTTATAAAAGTAAAATAAAACGGTTGCTTATGTCTCTGTACTGTGATACAAACGCTCTGGGAGCTGTAGGAAAGAGCAAGAGAAAGCACTCAGCTACGCCTCGTTTCCTAAGCTTGCTTCTCTCGTGCTCTACAGTCACAGCGCGTTTATATCACAGTACAGACACATGCGCGCGCGTTTTTTATTCCTTAATGATCAGTTAAACGCCGCATTTTTGCGTCAACGAAATCGAAAATCTTGAGAAAAAAATCAGCGTATTTTCCATTTAATAGATCAAAATAGTTTTCCCTAACCTACGTCGCCAAAGTTGAGATTGCAAAGGCGGCAAAAAACTAATTAGTTGTCGGCGCTTTTCGACTCCTCCGTTCTGGCTAGGGGTGAAAAGTTATCAAACGGAAGAAAAAAATAGCTTCCAACTAAATATCAAAACAGATCATTTTCAGTCATAATCGAGATACATGACCGGGTTCAGAACACTCATAAAGCTAGTAGATAAGTAGGTAGTATACAAAGTCGTCTTTGTTTTTCTCGTCGGCTTTCCGTGCAAGGTTTGATTATCAAGAATAAATACTTCTATGGGTAGAAATCACTATCTTTGACTCGAGATGTTCGTGAAAAAATTGAATTGTAGGTGAGCGCTATCGTGTTTAACTTTCACTAGAGTGTACACCATATATCTGTTAAAAAGTTAAATAGCAAAAGTGTACAAATTAGTACAAAGTTGTGTTGGTCTACGGTCTACTGAGGTCGGCTGAACTTATTAGTTTGCGCAGGATAAAGCGCATAAAAGAGAAAATGAGCTAGTTCATATTCTCTTGGTGCATCCCATATACACGTTTAAAACGTCATAAGAAATTGCACAAATCGTTCCCCTTTGCCCCTTCGCTACGCCCCTGGCTTTTGATGAACAAAACATATTATACCATCTCTAGTTTGCTAAAGATGGCGTTGCCTATAAGGGTGGAAGAAGTGAATGCCGACTTCTAGATCACTTCCTTCAGGACAGGAAAGCCTTGAGTCAACAATATTAAGAAATCATTTCCTAAATCAATAGCTCATGAACTTTGATTTTTATATCCTGAAAATTCGGAATACATCACCATTTTAACATTTTTCGCGTTTGTTGTCCGACATACAGTGTTTATTGTTGGTCGCAGCTCCATGAAGAGAAATCTCTCTACAACACTAGTCTTGAGAAAACAAAATATATTACAGAATATTTTTATAAAAATATATATTAACGCCAACATGCGCTCTCATAACGAAAGTCCAAGAAATCCTGGTCTCAAAAAATGGATTATGCCAGAGCCGTTGTTCTTTAACGCAGGCTACAAGAAACGCAGGCTCCGAGTACGAGATTGTAGTCACGGACCGAAACCTCTATGAAAATGTTTCAAAAATTAATTCAGAGAAAAACAGTTGAAGTATTATTATAGATTCTGACTTGGATTATAGCAGTATTTTTAGCAAAAATATTTGTTATCGCTATTCACCAGTGGAACAGCTCGACGAGAGTGCTGTAATAACTATCGTTTTAGATTAATATAGATAGTGCGCGCAAGTCGCGACCTTCCGGTTACCTCGTCTACCGCCTGGGACAATTATCTTTTCTGCCCCAACACTGACAGACATTTGGGAGAGTTTGGCATGTCATGACGACATAGACTTGACCTTGATCACGTCATCACATCACATCACATCATAGAAGTTATAATTGGGGTAGCCTGAGGGCAGAACTAGAAATAGCTGGATACAGTTGGCGTGTGGTGAAGTTTGCGTGCGAAGTAACCTTAAATCCCTCCCACTTGCAAGTGTCTTTCCCTACAGGGGTGGGGATAGGAAGCCCTTTGTTTAGTGAGATTGTAGTTGCTCTACCGATGCCTTAAGCCCCGTTTACACTAGCGATTTTTTCGGCGATTTTTGCTGCGATTTTTTTCCAATTTTGTCCATAATAAATAATGGTAAAGAATTTACTTGTAAAGTTTTTTCAGGATACCGAGATTTTCCTAGACGAATGTCTCTTTTGAAGGATGAGACAAAAGATTTAATATTTCCGAAAATTGCCACAAAAATCGCAGCAAAAATCGCCGCAAAAATCGCCAGTGTAAACGGGGCTTTATACACCGAATCTAAATATGGCGACCAATTTGAATAACTATTGTTACACGTGAAAACGCTTTTATTTTTCCATGTGTACACGACGCTAGTCAGTGCAGAACAATAGTTATTAAAATTTGTTGCCATATTTAGATTCAGTGTATGTTAATGTAAGTTTCTTGCGCATCGGATTGTAATGAAAATTGCGCTCTTTGTCTTGCATTTGGTTTTCATATTTTTATCCCTTACGACTGTCACTCAGCTAGATTTGTTTGATGTGTTGTTCTCTCCCTTGCCACGAGGAGTTTTCTCCAAGTTCTCTGGTTTTCCTCCCTCCGTAAAAATCAACATGTGAGTTGAGTTTGTTTGCTGTGTTGTTCTCTCCCTTGCCACGAGGATTTTTTTCCAAGTTTTCCAGTTTTCCCAAACTCGCTAATTCTTTTCCATATGAAAAAATTCACCACAGATGAAATCTTAATCTTTTATTCCTATAACAGTAGAAAAATCTCTTGCACATGATAATCTTTTTAATATGTATTCATATAACCAATTTCAATTTTGTTTTTTCATCGACTAAACGACGTAAACAACTTAAATACTACAAAAATAACAAATATACAAAGTAATAAACTGTTAAATACCTGTTATACAGCGCATATACACTTCTATTGTTATATTAATATGACTTAACTCATATGGATTCCTACTTAAAAATATTTAGTCCTTTAAACTCTATAGAGTGCAAACAATATAACCGTGAAACTTTAAACCCCGTTTACACTGGCGATTTTTGCCGCGATTTTTGCTGCGATTTTTGTGGCAATTTTCGGAAATATGAAATCTTTTGTCTCATCCTTCAAAAGAGACATTCGTCTAGGAAAATCTTAGTATCCTGAAAAAAACTTTACAAGTAAATTCTTTGCCATTATTTATTATGGACAATTTCGCAAAAAAAATCGCAGCAAAAATCGCCGCAAAAATCGCTAGTGTAAACTGGGCTTTAGTAATACTAAATAGCACAATTTCATGCAAATTCCATTGTTTTCTATTGTTTAATTAGCACTAGTGTTTCACGGATTAATTGTTTGCACTCTACTCGATTATTCCATACTTATTTCTTTCGTAGAAGTTAGGTTCAAATTAGGTCTCACTTCTTAACACCTAACATTGATATACTTGCACATTGTAACGTAAGCCTTATCACAAACTTTTAATCTTAACAACGCGCTGTTAAGGTTCCTGTTAGTGGTCGTGGTTATCTGTCCGGTCGTACTGGTGGCAAGGTACTTGTTAGTCGCTTTGGATTGAAAGGTAACACAGCCACTACAGCCTGGACTAAGAGTCGACCTAACGAGGAATTTCTGATTGTCTGTTATCGATGAACCAGGTTGCTGTAGACAAGAAATACGTTTATAAGTCAATAAATTAAAGTATCGCGATTCGTTAAATAGTCCCTTATATTTTTGAGACGACAATATTTTGTGGTATAGTCGTTTCAAAATTAATGTTTCTGATTGGCTAACGCGCGACGAAAAGGAAAGCTTGAGCTTGCGCGCGTCAAATTTTTACGCTTATTGCTTGCGCCATAGCGCGTGCTCGTAAGGAGAATTTCGCTTTTAATCAAAGAAAATCGGTCAGTTTTTTTTCTTTTTTGTGTGTTAAATTCTTTAGAATCGCGATACAAAACTAATTACGATCTTGAGACGACAATACCACGAAATATTGACGGCGTTGGAAGAAAATATATTCGGTATTAGTCCATACAATGAAAGGATAGCTGATGTATACTATGCTAATGCGCGCGCCTGTCCGCGCTGTACTTTGTCTTGGGACCCATCAATATATCTGAAAAGGTGAGCAAATACTACTTGCGTGGATTCCCTGGGTCGCGCATTCTCGTACCCAAAGCCTTCTCAGCTTCCTAAATATGAGTCGCGCGACTAACGTGTCACGGCGTCACGCGTCACGCACTTTAATATTGCAACTCACCTCCAGAACAAGTGGATTTCCTGTGGTTTTTGCTGTTAAATAATAACTAGTGTCGTGTTGCCATTGTAATGTGGCTGTCAATCCTCGACTTGATGCAGAAAAAACGACTTTGAAATCTGTGGTTTATAAATGACAAAGAATTACTTTAAGATATTTTTTATCTACTTATCAGAGCAGAGCAGAGCAGAGCAGAGCAGAGCAGAGCAGAGCAGAGCAGAGCAGAAGAGGAGAAGAGAGGAGAAGAGAAGGAAAAATCATACAATTACTTAATTCAACTCAATACAGTGCAAGCCAATAAAAATATTAGGAAGCGTCTCAATTCAATTAGGCCAATTGACAGTTCAATTCAGCAAAAGTTCCGCTATGAACTTTAAAAAATACAAAAAATTTCCGGGTTTTTCTACCAGCGAAATATATGCTTGTATTTCAAGAGAACCAAAGAACTACTTATAAATT
The DNA here is from genome assembly GCA_011057435.1 of Actinia equina. Lineage (NCBI taxonomy): Eukaryota > Metazoa > Cnidaria > Anthozoa > Actiniaria > Actiniidae > Actinia > Actinia equina. The sequence goes on from WHPX01000996.1 coordinate 48,907, forward strand.
CAAAAAGCTTTCAAAGCTTATGATAACAAATAATAATAATAATAATAATAATAATAAAGTAGTAAAAATAACTGCTCAATGATTTCTTGATAACTGTCTTGTGAAATTCTAAATATTAGTGCTCTAGACTAACATGTTTTTTTTGTTGTTAGTAAACTTGCTGAAAGTAAGGGCCAAAGAATACTGTTCATTGGGTCATAAAAGTCCAAAACATCCACTTCTGTAAGTATGAGTTCAACATTTAGAAAACCAGCTCTTTTGGGGATTCTAACATATTATATATTATCAAGTTTTCTCCGAAGCTGAAATCCAATTTAATGCTAAGAGCGATGTAAATGTTAGTTTAACAAGTTTTTTTTCAAGTTCCTTGTAGAAGAAAAGTGTGCAAAATATCAGTAGAAAAGATATACGAATATAGAAGGCTTTTGAAAGATCGTGCTCATAATTTACCACGATGACTCAAACTGCAATTTATAATGCAAAGTAAAGAAAAGTATTCTGTGTTTATACAAAGAGATATGTATTAGCTACAATAGGTAAAACATGTTTGTTTAGCTTGGTCAAGTTTGGCTTCTAAAAGACTCTCGTTATAAATAATTTACCACGATTACTCGAGCTGCAATTCACAACGCAGTTCTTATAGTTCAAACACAAACCCGTAAAAACACATAGATTTTATCAAATTGAGCTAATCCTCGCAATATGTCAAGCAACTTAGGCAGCTGCAAATTTGAAGACTAATTTAAAGTCTTTCAATTTGAAACTGCACAAGTTGCTTGATATACTGCGAGGATCAGCTCATTTTGATACATTACAACCGCAGTACGAATATATAGTTTATATATATATTCTCATGTACGTATAGATTTTGTAGTCAGTTTTTTTTAATAATATGAGAAGGGAAAGAATTTGTGATGAAATTCAGTGATTAAAATAACGATAAATTCACTTTATTGAATTGGACAGAGTCTAACATCAAAACTAGTATCGATTCGTTTGAGCCACTCTCATTTCTGAAGCGTTTGTCTAAGAGTAGCATAGCCAACTACTGATCTTTTATTCCCTAAACGACGGTTTTCCTACCTTTTTGCTTCGGGGTGTGACAGCAGTGTCCATTGAATGACAATCCGCTTGGAACTCCTTGGCTGTTAACATCCACTCTCAGCAAATTGCAGTCAGTCAGTTGATATTTCTGTCTGAAAGCTGAGTTCAGAGAATAGATCTTTCCGCTAGCCACGGCTTGGTTATAACACAAATATACTGAACACAAAAACAATACCTGAAAAAAAAAATCATATGAGCTTCAAATCTTCGACAAACTTTAGTGGAATTTTATTGGAGTTCAGTAGTAAGGACATTTAGGATCACTTATGGTATACTTGGCAGAGAGAGTTAACATACGATATTGGGTGTGGCAGACTTTACTTAAAACATGTTTCAAATATTTCGGTATCTGCATTTGGTTTCCCTGAACTTGACAACTGTCTAGATATTCAAACCATTCAAACTGTTTCAATTTTCTTCAACCCAGTACTATGAACTCAACAGTCATAGAATTGGTTCCAGTGCTTAGCTTTAGCTTTGGTGTATGTAAAGAATTACAGTTCCAGTGGATAATATTAAGATAGAATGGCTGTAACGCGTCAACGTACAGTTCTACGAGTTTGGGGAGAGTATATATCTGAGTTCGTGCTAGACAGCGGCGAAGACAGAGAGCCCCACATACAATACTACAATACTGTAGTGTTGCAGATCAAAACGCTTACGTAGTAAAAGGTGAGAGAATGAAAATAGTTTTTACTTCCGAGAAGTAAAGAGCGCCTTCAAGTTACTAGAAGTGCTATACAATCGACTGTATACAAGTGTACTTTATGAAGAGTTCAAAATTTGCTAACTGAAATCTTTAAAACCGATGTAAAACCCAATAGTTTTAGCTCCTCACTTCAGTGATTTAGATTAACTGAAAACCACTCCTATAGAGCTTTAAGTAAATTGATCTTCCTCAAATGGATGTGATACAATATCGACTATATACTTCTTGAAGCGATCAAAAACTATATTGGGATCTATAAAACCTATGTAATATTCAATATTTTTAGCCATTATTTACTTAGATTAACTGAAAACTACTTCAATAAAGCTTTAAGTAGCTTTAAGTGAACTTATCCTCCTCAAATGAGGTGAGCGTACTAAACACTACTTACGATTGATGTAATCTTCAATGCCATCTTTGTCTTTATTCTTGGTCAACTTTTTCTTGCTCGCTTGCTCGCTTGTTGGCTTTTCTTAACATTTTCAAACTCCCGAAAACTTTCTTAAATATTTTTTTGGCCATTCGGTCGGAAATTCGTCAGGGAAACTGTTGCCGACTCACAAGATATTGAGGCTTTGTTCGCCCACATATTATTATTGAGAAGGGATTGCACGCCAAACTTCAATCGGATTCGGAGGAGTTTGCTCTTCTTCCGTTCAGTACCGTTTTGTCACACACAAGGTTAAACAACGTGTTTTTATTTATGATTATAGAAACACTAGCTCGTTGCCCAGCAGTGTTGCGTAGTTTTTGCCCTTCCAAATCGCCCGAGTATCAGTGCTCTTGACGTCAGTGACGTGCAGGAAAAATCATGGTTGAAGTGAAAAGTTGGGCGCAATCAATTTATTAGTAAAGATATTCGTATTTATTGTGAATTTACGAGAATTTCTCAAGGTTTTTCGTTATTTCCCCTTGTAGTCGTGAGTGTGTGGGGACAGATGGCCGGCGCGGAAGAGGAAGTATCCCACGAGGAGTTTTCCGAGGTAATGGTATGTAATATGACGCGCTACTGGCCTAGTTAGGGATTTGCTGGATATATTTATTGTTATTTTTCAAATTGGTGGGTTTGAAATGGATGGATGGATGGATGGATGGATGGATGGATGGATGGATGGATGGATGGATGGATGGATGGATGGATGGATGGATGGATGGATGGGTGGGTGGGTGGGTGGGTGGATGGATGGATGGATGGATGGATGGATGGGTGGGTGGGTGGATGGATGGATGGGTGGGTGGGTGGATGGATGGATGATTTGACTTTTTACAAGGATCCTGCGTTGACGTCATAATTTCGTGATTTCTATATTGGATATCTCGGCAACGAAAAAAGATATCAAAAAGAAAGTAAAGCCATTCTTATTCATTTTATAAAGGCTTTGAAATCAAGAAAAGATCCTGTCGACTTAATAGGCACTTTAATGTTTTCTCATCTGCTAACAAAACGTCATAAAGATTTTCTCTACAGAGCCAGGGTCTATAGATCAAGTATTTCTTACTTCCTGCTTACTTACTTAAGCTTTCTTACTTCCTGCTTGACCTGGTAGAAAAGGGGCGGAAGTAAAACGGATATTTGACGGGCGGCTGGTCAGTGATCGATAGCGAGTAAAATGCTTTTCCTTTGCGTAAATTTGAGGGCGATTCACGAAAAAGATAGTCACATACGATCCAAGAGCGATGATCTTGAATTATAACGCTCTTTTCGAGCACGTAGAAGATAAAAAAATCACGTTTTTGTTATCGTAAATTTGACTCAAATCTTTAAACAGGAAGTTGACTCAGTTTCCTGCGTGTACCGGAAGTCTTCTGATCTTTGGAAAAAACCGACGTTTCTCGTAGAGCATGTGCATGTTACGTCATAGCCGCCATCTTGGTTGACGATAACAAAGCTTTCCTCATTAGCTTCTCTTGTTATATCAACCAACATGGCGGCTGTTTAATTGTTGTTCATATCTCAAGGGATTTTGAGTCACGTGGTTGCACACACTCTATAGAGCATGTGCATGATACGTTATAGCCGCCATCTTGGTTGACGATAACAAAGCTTTCCTCATTAGCTTCTCTTGTTATATCAACCAAGATGGCGGCTGTTTCATCGTTATTCATATCTCAAGGGGTTTTGAGTCACATGGTTGCACCCACCGCATACGAACAATTTTTAACTAGCTAAAAACTAGTGTGAGCTGCGTCGGTGTTTCTAATGAAACAGTAATGATAAAAGGGTAAATTTTACATGACACCGTGAAAAGATGAAAAAACTTGCTGTGACGTTTCGGACGCTAGTCCTTCGTTGGAGTAAAAGTTATTTGAATTTATTTAAAGAAAATGCAAGTTTTTCAAAGTTACCTATATCCAAACATTGAAAAACTTTGGACAAGGAGTTAGTGTATTTATTGTGATACTTCCCATGTTGATCACCAGTGTAGCTTGGACAAAAGCCGCCTCAATAATGCTATTGACCGTTTTCTCAAGATTGCGTGCGCATCCAATTTAAGGAACTTGGCGGGCCACGATACCAGGACACAAGTATTATCCTGCATTGCTATGAATCTTTTTACGACAAGAAATCATAAAATCGATTATTCTCCTCTTTGAATATAAAACTGGCTTCTCAATTTTACTGAATTTGCGTTTTTCAGTTTTGTGGCCCGTCAAGTGGGATGCACTCGCAACCCTGAGAAAACGGTCCTCAGCAGGCTACCCCACATATTCTCTGTTGGGATCCCTGTTTTAACTTTATGGCAGTAGAGAAGAACTACGAATGCCACAGGAAGCCCAAGGAGCAAAAAGAATCAATGAGACGGCTTGCCTTGGCGACAGGAGATTTTTCTCAATATCATATTTCTCGTTGTCGGTATTTCATTGGCCATTGGATTTGTCATTGATTAGCGTGCATCATCTAGTTTTGGGTGCACGCGGGAGGCTGCCAAGCATGAATGAGGCGCAACAAGAGTCGTATGAGGCGTAGCATATGCTATTATGATAGTGTTCTATATGGCAATTTATTCTAAATCAATGCGTAATTTTGTAAAACAATCAGCGCGCACCCATCACCAATGGAGAGGTTGGCATTTCCGCGCGTATTCAGATTAGAATTCTTAAGAAAATTCCCGCGCCAATAGCACTCTCGACTCTGCTCTCGACCCTAGGGTCTTGTCATTTTTACTGCGCATGCTCGACGAAATGGCGCAAATGGTAGAGGTGTTTGCAATCTCGTACCCAGAACCTGCGTTTCTTCTGGCCTGCGGCAAAGAACGAGGCATAATCCATTTTTGGCGCATGCGCAGTTTTCCGGAGGTGAAACATAATCAATGAAAATCATGCTTTCAAAACTGCTTTCAAACAGAGTTCTGTGTTTACTTCCGAAAAAAAAAAAGAATACAGGAACATTTTTTATGGGCAAGTCTTTGAGCGTATGCGCTCTAATACCGGAAATTCAAGAAATCCTGGTCTCAAAAAAATGGATTATGCCAGAGCCATCGTTCATCGCCGCAGGCTAGAAGAAACGCAGGCTCTGGGTATGAGATTGAGTTGTTTGTTGGTTCTCTCCTGTGCTTCGAGGGTTTTTCTCCCTCCGTAAAAATCACTTTATAAATTCCAATTCGATCATGAAACAAGAGCCACAAGTTTGTTAGCCACTGGCGATATCAACTGCTACTCTCGTAAAACAAGAAGTATTTTAAATTGGTCTTGTATATATATATTTTTAATTTAATAAGTGCTGGGGCATGGTACCTTGCTTGGGCTTCCTGTGGAAAAGTAAAATAATAACACAGGAACCCCGCGCAGTAGAACGTGCAGAAGGAATCCAAGATGGCGACCTCCAAGTCCAAGAAGAAGAAGGCGAATACCAAAGCTGTTCTGTCATCTTTGATCGAAACGCTAGACCTGTGTGAGAGCAAAGTAAAAGGTAACGTTGTTCATGTTTTTTTCAAGACTCGTTGATAATTATTCTAAAATTGAAATGCAATTTAATAAAAATCTTGAAGCCAGCTGCTCACAACGTGCAAATTAAGCTTAATGTCAATTATCCAATGCTTGTTCGTAATTTGGGATAATTTCTTAAGAACAGCTTATAGACCCCTTACATGTGACATCAAAGTATCTCAATTTGGAGGACAAAACGAAAGAATTTCAATCTCCTGAGAATTGGAAACCTATTGTTATGTCCTCCAAATAGACCCCTTGCATGTGACGTCAAAGCAGCTCAATTTGGAGGACAATACAAAAGAATTGCAATCTCCTGAGAATTGGAAACCTATTGTTATGTCCTCCAAGTAGCTATTATTACAGTTGAGCCCGCAATGAGGAATTCTTTTGTTTTAAGAATCATACAAGTGAGGCTATTGGGTTGACACAACGCTTGTCGTCTCACTTGCATCTCATTTGCATACATCCATAATAACTGCTATTCTTTGATTGCATGTTATGTCATCGCGGCCTCTCGGGGGAACGTTGGCGCCATTTAACAAAAGATTTCTTATTAGCATCCATTGTTAAAGGCACCACAATGGCCACCATGCTTTTGTCTTTGAACTCTCTTGGGAATGCTTGCAGCCCATCAATTGAGCTGCATTCCGACGTGCTGCAAGGGAATTATTTGTATTTTTCATTTTTCTTTAGATGGAAGTCTAGGACAGGTGATGGAAGACCTGGAATACAATTTCTCCATGGAAGACTTTTGGCTTAAATTAGGTATGAGAATAATTTATAGAAATATCAATCATCTGAATGAATCTCATGAATCTTATTAGAGTCTAGAATGACAGGCAAACACTGCCCGTCATGTGCTATCAACCAGAGAGTATTCTATTGCTTGGTATCAATCAGCTGAATGAATCTCATTACCAGCCTACAATGACAGGCAAACACTGCCCATCATGTGCTACCAACCAGAGAGTATTCTATTGCTTGGCATCAATCAGCTGAATGAATTTCATGAATATCATTACCAGCCTACAATGACAGGCAAACACTGCCTGTCATCCTATTACTTGATATCAGTTTTAATTCTACAGTTTCATGTATATATGTATGGGTGTCATAGGATTAAGATCTGTAAGGCCTGTGATCTATATGCAAGTCTTGTGGTCTCACAAGGCCCTTAGCTTGATCATCATTTATCAAATTTCAAATATTATCAATACACTTTAAATCTTGTCAATTCCCTGAAACGCTGTACTAACAGTAATTGCTTTTGTGTTTATTTATTAACTGTGTTTATTTTAGGAATGACATTCAGGGCAGTGTCTAAAGAAGCGACGAACCTAGCTGTAATGTTCTTAAAGCCACCAGCTCCATCTGCCGAGGTGAGACTCTTGAAACTCTCTTTAGGGCTAATAATAAGCAACGCTCTTACCTTACAATATCGCCCTATTTCATAATGACGTCACATCAAAACAAACTATTGTTTTAACGCTAGGGATCATGGTTGCTGGAGGGGGATGGAATGACAACAACACATCTTAAATCACAATGAAATTTGGTTTATGAGCTGGTGAAGGCAAGAACAACTAAATGTTATGCTAAATATCTCGAAAGAAGAGAATTAAACTTAAATTTAGCCTAAATTTCTATCATTTTAGCTGATGTAAACAAACTCTGACGTCATTATGAAATAGGGCAGTTATTCTATGTTAACAAACAATTAAATAAACTGCCAATTCAAATGTTTTTTTACTGAAAATTAGGACCTTGAGGGGATGTTAACTGGTTTTGAGACAGCTGTCATTGGTTTACTTACAGTATTTCATTCTTTACCTTTATCACAAGGTATAGTAAAGCATGTTATTATACTTCTCAGAATAAAAGTTATTAATAGTGTACTCCCCCCCCCTTACTAGTGGTACACTGTAGTACACAGGCTAACTCACAGATCAAACCCTGAAACAACCTCTGGGCTGATCTAAGTCAGGGCATGGCTAACTCACAGATAGAACCCTGAAACAACCTCTGGGCTGATCTAAGTCAGGGCATGGCTAACTCACAGATAGAACCCTGAAACAACCTCTGGGCTGATCTAAGTCAGGGCATGGCTAACTCACAGATAGAACTCTGAAACAACCTCTGGGCTGATCTAAGCCAGGGCACGGCTAACTCACAGATAGAACCCTGAAACAACCTATGGGCTGATCTAAGTCAGGGCATGGCTAACTCACAGATCAAACCCTGAAACAACCTCTGGGCTGATCTAAGTCAGGGCATGGCTAACTCACAGATAGAACCCTGAAACAACCTCTGGGCTGATCTAAGTCAGGGCATGGCTAACTCACAGATAGAACCCTGAAACAACCTCTGGGCTGATCTAAGTCAGGGCATGGCTAACTCACAGATAGAACCCTGAAACAACCTCTGGACTGATCTAAGTCAGGGCATGGCTAACTCACAGATAGAACCCTGAAACAACCTCTGGGCTGATCTAAGTCAGGGCATGGCTAACTCACAGATAGAACTCTGAAACAACCTCTGGGCTGATCTAAGTCAGGGCACGGCTAACTCACAGATAGAACCCTGAAACAACCTATGGGCTGATCTAAGTCAGGGCATGGCTAACTCACAGATCAAACCCTGAAACAACCTCTGGGCTGATCTAAGTCAGGGCATGGCTAACTCACAGATCAAACCCTGAAACAACCTCTGGGCTGATCTAAGTCAGGGCATGGCTAACTCACAGATAGAACCCTGAAACAAACTCTGGGCTGATCTAAGTCAGGGCATGGCTAACTCACAGATAGAACCCTGAAACAACCTCTGGACTGATCTAAGTCAGGGCATGGCTAACTCACAGATAGAACCCTGAAACAACCTCTGGGCTGATCTAAGTCAGGGCATGGCTAACTCACAGATAGAACTCTGAAACAACCTCTGGGCTGATCTAAGTCAGGGCATGGCTAACTCACAGATCAAACCCTGAAACAACCTCTGGGCTGATCTAAGTCAGGGCATGGCTAACTCACAGATCAAACCCTGAAACAACCTCTGGGCTGATCTAAGTCAGGGCATGGCTAACTCACAGATAGAACCCTGAAACAAACTCTGGGCTGATCTAAGTCAGGGCATGGCTAACTCACAGATAGAACCCTGAAACAACCTCTGGACTGATCTAAGTCAGGGCATGGCTAACTCACAGATAGAACCCTGAAACAACCTCTGGGCTGATCTAAGTCAGGGCATGGCTAACTCACAGATAGAACTCTGAAACAACCTCTGGGCTGATCTAAGCCAGGGCACGGCTAACTCACAGATAGAACCCTGAAACAACCTATGGGCTGATCTAAGTCAGGGCATGGCTAACTCACAGATCAAACCCTGAAACAACCTCTGGGCTGATCTAAGTCAGGGCATGGCTAACTCACAGATAGAACCCTGAAACAACCTCTGGGCTGATCTAAGCCAGGGCATGGCTAACTCACAGATAGAACCCTGAAACAACCTCTGGGCTGATCTAAGTCAGGGCATGGCTAACTCACAGATAGAACCCTGAAACAACCTCTGGGCTGATCTAAGTCAGGGCATGGCTAACTCACAGATAGAACCCTGAAACAACCTCTGGGCTGATCTAAGTCAGGGCATGGCTAACTCACAGATAGAACCCTGAAACAACCTCTGGGCTGATCTAAGTCAGGGCATGGCTAACTCACAGATAGAACCCTGAAACAACCTCTGGGCTGATCTAAGTCAGGGCATGGCTAACTCACAGATCAAACCCTGAAACAACCTCTGGGCTGATCTAAGTCAGGGCATGGCTAACTCACAGATAGAACCCTGAAACAACCTCTGGGCTGATCTAAGTCAGGGCATGGCTAACTCACAGATAGAACCCTGAAACAACCTCTGGGCTGATCTAAGTCAGGGCATGGCTAACTCACAGATAGAACCCTGAAACAACCTCTGGGCTGATCTAAGTCAGGGCACGGCTAACTCACAGATAGAACCCTGAAACAACCTCTGGGCTGATCTAAGTCAGGGCATGGCTAACTCACAGATAGAACCCTGAAACAACCTCTGGGCTGATCTAAGTCAGGGCATGGCTAACTCACAGATAGAACTCTGAAACAACCTCTGGGCTGATCTAAGCCAGGGCACGGCTAACTCACAGATAGAACCCTGAAACAACCTATGGGCTGATCTAAGTCAGGGCATGGCTAACTCACAGATCAAACCCTGAAACAACCTCTGGGCTGATCTAAGTCAGGGCATGGCTAACTCACAGATCAAACCCTGAAACAACCTCTGGGCTGATCTAAGTCAGGGCATGGCTAACTCACAGATAGAACCCTGAAACAACCTCTGGGCTGATCTAAGTCAGGGCATGGCTAACTCACAGATAGAACCCTGAAACAACCTCTGGGCTGATCTAAGTCAGGGCATGGCTAACTCACAGATAGAACCCTGAAACAACCTCTGGGCTGATCTAAGTCAGGGCATGGCTAACTCACAGATAGAACCCTGAAACAACCTCTGGGCTGATCTAAGTCAGGGCATGGCTAACTCACAGATGAAGTTGGAATTTAGACTCTACTATTCATATGTGATGCTGAGTTTGAAAATCGAACCCGAGACTCCAGAGATGAGAGATGAGTGTACTACCACTACACAACCCTTGATTCCCTTCCAACTTAGTCAAATGCGAGCGCTCATAATGGGGAGTAGACTCACATGGTACCATTATTCTAAAAAAAAATATTTTACCTAGATAGATAGATAGATTAGTTTGCATTTGTATAGGTCTTGATATTGTAAAGAGCATAGAGACTTGTTTTATGCGCTTTTAAGTATCTATTATCATTATTATTAAATGCGCTAACTATTGGCCTTCTCATTTTCCAGAATATAACAAAACTCTTTCTTTATTTTCACACAGGGAAAGCTCTTCATAAAAGATTGCAAATAGCCATTGTCAACATTGTACATGATGCTAAACATTTTGTAGATTCTTTAATGAAAGAAGGTTCTAAAAGGTAAGGTTTTGTTATAATGATATCACTAATTATACTATTACACTTAAGTAATATAATTATGAACTGTCTAATATTTTACTACTGCTGTTGTTGCTACTGCTATTGCTACTGCTACTGCTACTGCTACTGCTACTGCTACTGCTACTGCTACTGCTACTGCTACTGTTGCTACTGTTGCTGCTACTGCTGCTACTGCTACTGCTACTGCTACTGTTGCTACTGTTGCTGCTACTGCTGCTACTGCTACTGCTACTGCTACTGCTACTGCTACTGCTACTGCTGATACTGCTACTGCTGCTACTGCTACTGCTATTGCTACTACTACTGGTACTGCTACTGCTACTGCTGCTGCTACTACTGCTGCTACTACTGCTACTGCTACTGCTACTGCTACTGCTACTGCTACTGCTACTACTACTGCTACTGCTGCTGCTACTGCTACTGCTGCTACTGCTACTGCTGCTGCTACTGCTACTGCTGCTACTACTGCTACTGCTTTTGCTACTGCTACTGATACTGCTGCTGCTGCTGCTGCTACTGCTTCTGCTACTGCTACTGCTGCTACTACTGCTACTGCTTTTGCTACTGCTACTGATACTGCTACAGCTGCTGCTGCTGCTGCTACTTGTTTTGTTTCATACATTTTAAATGGCATTAAAGTTCTCATTCTAATCCTTATTTCTATTGAACACAGTTCGCTGGTAGTCAATCATTCAACTGGTGCCATCTGGGAAAGTTGTGATGCCTTCCACAGATTACCTTTAGGTGTGTCTCCTCGTACTTTATTAAAATAATTGTATCATAATATTAGTATTATGTACACGAAATCGTTTGAGTCTTAAAAAAATACATTACACCTCCAATGTTTTATAACGAAATTATTATTTAAAATTATTATTTTTGTGCATCTTATTATGCAAGGGTTTATGATTTTCACATGAGTTTTGAGCCGTGTTGTTGGTTGATCATGTAATATTTCAAAGCCGACAATGTGGACTGGACGGGATTTCAAGTCTGCACAATTAGTTCCAGAACGAGGCGAAGCTGATAATTCAGGAGGTTATTTGTTTAGGATTGAAAGACTTGAGGGACAGATATGTCTCTGAACTGAATTAATTTTGATCCAGTCCAAGGTTTGAACAAAATTAATTCAGTTCTTTCACAGGACTTTACCAGGTTTCAAGTAACATCATGTGACCCAAAAAAATAATAGCCCATTGATTGGCTGGTTTACACATGAATCATTAATGAGTATGAGAAGTTCATGTTCAAGTCTCTTGATGTACACCATAAAGCCTTGCAAAATATAACTAGAGTGATATTGTTTGGCCTGCGAACTGAAGTTGTACAATAAATTAGTGACTAACAACCAAAGTAAAACAAAAGAAATCAATAATATTAGTGTCTATTACTATTTATCATTTAATTCTGCAAAAAAACATGCGTGATATGGGAAAAGACCATGCCTGATATGAGACTGTATCAGCACTGGTCATCTGCTGGCGATCTGGTACGATAGAGTTTAGAGAGAGTTTGAGCATTTCTTTGCAGAATTAAATGATAAACAACTTATCAGTTGGTTAAGCATCTGATATGGCTTTGCATTTTTACTGGTTGCTTGTATTTTGGCTCACCTAAAGACTCACCAAAATTACCCTGCTAGCAGAGTCTCACCCGTAGAGGACTTAAAAGGAGACTTTGCTCGTAGGGTACACCAAAATACTCCATGACTTGTAAAAATACACAGCTGTATCCAATGCTTAGCCAACTGATAACCTCTATATATCAAAGGGTATTAGTGATATATCTTGGTGTATGCTCATTGACCATCTTGACAGGTGAAGTAAAATCATTCTAGTTTTCCTTCACCTCATGAACATCTTAAAAGTACTAAATATACATCTCATTTTTTACTAGATAACAAGTTTGCTGTTTTGGAAGTATTTATCACATCCTCAGCGCTTGTTAGAGATGCATTAACAGAACTAGACCAGGTTAGTTTTCAGGATTTAATAGATTAAATAGCCCCCAAAAAAGCATTTATATTGTATTACATTTTGGGTAGCTTGGGTGATGTATGCGGCTAATGCATTGTCTTTCACCGCTGTGAGTCCAACACGGGGCAGGGTCCCTGGTTCAAGCCCTGCGGTCGCCACATGTGAATTGAGTTTGTTTGATGTATTGTTCTCTCCTATCCAACGAGGGTTTTCTCCAGGTTCTCTGGTTTTCCTCCCTCCGTAAAAATCAACATGTGACTTGAGTTTATTTAATGTGTTGTTCTCTCCTATCCAACGAGGGTTTTCTCCAGGTTCTCTGGTTTTCCTCCCTCCATAAAAATCAACATGTGAATTGACTAATAGTCACTATTACTCAACCAGAACATTTATTAAACAAAAGACACAAATGGTCTCTTGTGTATTTGTCTTTGTATGATGAATGTTCTGGTTGAGTAATAGCAACTATTAGTCACTAAATAGATACTATTGATGGGTTGCAAGCATTCCCAAGAGAGTCAAAAGACAAAAGCATGGCGGCCATTGTGGTGCCCTTAACAATGGATGCTAATGATAAATCTTTTGTTAAATGGCACCAACATGGCCGTGATGATGTAACATGCAATCGAAGAATTAGTTTGTATTTAGTTCGATTTTATATTTGTCAGTATCAGCTTTGTCTTTATTTCATGATTTTACTGCATGCGCTCTAAGAACTTGTGCTTTTACCTCGACCATAACAGTTAGGTATAAACGAAAATAGAATGTCTTAGGCCTAGGGAAAACGTCGAACTTTCCATGCACCGTGCTTAATTACATCAAAAAATGCCGCCTCATTATCACCTGATATCCATTGTTTTTAATGAGTTCGGTGCATGGAAAGTTCAACGTTTGCCCTAGGCCTTAGGGTTAATATGTTTGTTCCTAGATTCAGTCCTCCAATGGACATCATAACACCAATGCCTTACATGATGTAGAGGAAGATGATACTGTGAATGAACAAGGATGGTCGGAGAAGGAAGCTTATTTAATACCCCCCTGTGTCGGCATGGTTAAGGTAACAAAATTCTTAAATTAATAACCATTAAGAGATAATTCTTTTCGTATTCAAGCAGCGAGCGCCAAAAACTATTTTCTTGAAGAAAGACTGTCGTACAAGGCTAAAATCTTGTTATTCAGTAAGTTCAACTTGTTTGGAAGTGGAGATGACCGATGAAAGTGGAATCAAAGTGTTAATCCAAAGCAAAAATTTTATTCAAAATGAAGTTTAGGCCTTCATTCGCTTATTTCCCATATATTTTCTACAAAAAAAGCCTGACAAAGCAACATTCTAACACAAATGCAACCAAACATCTTTGTACAATTGAAAATACTGCTTCAAACAGGCATTTTATCATAGTACATCAGTTTCTAACTGTTAAAAAAAGGTTTTGAGGGTTAACCCAAAACAAAAATGGGAATCAAAACTCATACGAAAGTCTAGTTTTTGGCGCTTTTTTTTCATTATTGCTCTTAATATATATTCATCAATGAAATATCTATTTTTCTCTATTACTAATAAGTGATATCTTCACTTTTGAAAATAACACCATTAGTAAGAATTCTTAGGAGTAGCCCTAATCAAAATAAATCAATATTTTCCCATTACAGACCATGTGTCATTCACTAGAGTATCATTCCTTTGTTTAACGGTTGTGCATGAGAAGACACATGAATGTGGATACAACACATACAAAGAATCTTATTCTCAAGGGAATGACACATGGTCTGAAATGGGAAAAATTTCATATCCAAGTGGATTTGGTCCATTGCATTAAATAGTAAAAATCTGCTACAATTGTATTTCATCCAAAAATATAGGGGTGGGGGGGGATACAGCCCCCCCTTTGCCCCGATCCACCCCGAAAACTACATAGGTTAACCTGTTAGGTAACAGTATTTTTATACTGTGAGTATCCCTAGGGGAATCATATAGGAAAACTTAGGAAAAAAAATATGTATTCATCTTGTACCCATGACTTGACTTCCATTAGGCTTGTCGATCATGCCTCAAAAAGATCTCTGATGCTATAAAGACTAATGGAAAAACAACCTCACTGGAGCAGATAAATGAAATGGATGAAATTGCTAGCATTGTTACTACTGTTAGTCCCAAGTAAGTTTTCAAGAGCTTACCTCTCATCTCCTCTCCTCCCCTTTCTTCTCTCTTCTCTTCTGTTCTGTTCTGTTCTGTTCTGTTCGGTTCTGTCTGTTCTGTTCTGGTCTGTTCTGTTCTGTTCTGTTCTGGTCTGTTCTGTTCTGTTCTGTTCTGTTCTGTTCTGTTCTGTTCTGTTCTGTTCTGTTTCTGTTCTGTTCTGTTCTGTTCTGTTCTGTTCTGTTCTGTTCTGTTCTGTTCTGTTCTGTTCTGTTCTGTTCTGTTCTGTTCTGTTTCTGTTCTGTTCTGTTCTGTTCTGTTCTGTTCTGTTCTGTTCTGTTCTGTTCTGTTCTGTTCTGTTCTGTTCTGTTCGTCTCTTCTGTTCTCTTCTGTTCTCTTCTGTTCTCTTCTGTTCTCTTCTGTTCTCTTCTGTTCTCTTCTGTTCTCTTCTGTTCTCTTCTGTTCTCTTCTCTTCTGTTCTCTTCTGTTCTCTTCTCTTCTGTTCTCTTCTGTTCTCTTCTCTTCTGTTCTCTTCTGTTCTGTTCTGTTCTGTTCTGTTCTGTTCTGTTCTGTTCTGTTCTGTTCTGTTCTGTTCTGTTCTGTTCTGTTCTGTTCTCTTCTGTTTCTCTTCACTTCTCTTCACTTCTCTTCACTTCTCTTCACTTCTCTTCACTTCTCTTCACTTCCCTTCACTTCTCTTCACTTCTCTTCACTTCTCTTCACTTCTCTTCACTTCTCTTCTCTTCTCTTCTCTTCTCTTTAAACTTCCTCAAATCTACGATTGAGACTTCTTATGAACCAAATATTTTGTCTTAACTTAGGGTTGATGATCTGGTTAGTGGCTTGTATGCACCGTTAAATCACAACAATCTCAGTGAAAATGTAAGTTTAGTATTAAAACATAGTACATCCCGGCAACTCCCATAGCTGGAATAATCGATCAAGTTGAAAACGTAGGAGTAATATTTTTTGAAGTCAGATTTCCAGCCATTTGTATTTGTTGGAAGTTTCATGGTAATAGACAATGATTTTTACCTGAATCCGATAGCGGAAAGATTGGAAAAAATCTTCTTTGCACGCTTCATGTATTTAAATGTAATGCGATTCCGTCAGCTTTTCAAATTCAGTATACGTCATCTATAGCCAATCAGCGCTCGTATTTACGATGGGCTATAGGATTCAACGTGAAATACGTCATCTCTAGCCAATCAGCGCACGTACTTACGATGGGCTATAGGATTCAACGTGAAATACGTCATCTCTAGCCAATCAGCGCACGTATTTACGATAGGCTATAGGATTCAACGTGAAATACGTCATCTCTAGCCAATCAGCGCACGTATTTACGATAGGCTATAGGATTCAACGTGAAATACGTCATCTCTAGCCAATCAGCGCTCGTATTTACGATAGGCTATAGGATTCAACGTGAAATACGTCATCTCTAGCCAATAAGCGCTCGTATTTACGATGGGCTATAGGATTCAACGTGAAATACGTCATCTCTAGCCAATCAGCGCGATTCTCTAGAAAATATATAGGAAATGACGCGCGCGTTTTGAGAGCTTCATGTCGGGTATGGAAATATCAGGGTTCGCGCTACTCCTTGAAATCCTTGAAAAGTCCTTGAATTGAAAACACGTTTTTGAATGCACTTGAAAAGCCCTTGAAAATAGGGGAAAACGCCAAAACTCCTGGAATACTCCTTGAATTTAATGCAAACTTAATGTTATTTCTAACTTTCCTTTTAAAATAAATAACAATTATATTTGAATGAGTTTCTGGGTGCTTGTTTACTGGTTGGTTGCGTGTCATGATCGTTTTTTATTGGTGGACATGGCCCCGGCTGAATTAGCTGCACTGTAACATTGAATCAATGTTTAAACCACGTTCTAATACAAAAAACTTTGTCCTTGAAAATCGAATTTTTGTGCTTGAAAAGTGCTTAAAAAGTCCTTGAATTTTGTAACGAAAATGTAGCACGAACCCTGAAATATGCTGGAAGTTGCCTAGCACTGGGTGTGTGAGCAGCATACCACCTCCCCACTACCACCCCCACGGGAAACGAGACTAGGAAGGATGTCATATATGACATATTGTTTATTTTACCATTAGATTAATCAATTGGCTGATATTTTAGTTAACCTGCTTGAAAAATCAAGGTAAGTTCCTTTTTTTGTTTTAGTTTCTTTTTTTTCATTGTCTGTCGATGTTTTTTTTCTCTATTTCCGTCCCAATTTCAATTCAGTTCTTATTTTGAAGCTGAAAATCCCGCTATTTTTTGTTTTACTTTCTGCTTTCTTTTTCTTTTTAGCAAACTTTTTTCAATTTTAACCTTTTTAAAAGCGTTTTCCTTTCTTTCTTTTCAGAGACTCTCAATTTACACTAGAAGCTGACAATTCTTGGTTAGATTTTCTGAAGAAAGCCGTCGAACACAACAAGACGAAGTTTGTAACAATTATTGCACAAGGATTTGAGTCTTAACTCAAATTAGAAAATAGGGCAAATTCTTTTAAATATGACTTGAAACTATTTCAAAAACTCAGTGTAAATATTCGTAAAAAATTTTTGGGAAAGAAAGACGCAGGCAGAATGATAACTGACGACTGTGCCAACTGTAGTGAAAGTTCGAAAGAAGGCGAAGAAAAACCTTAGGTATTTTGAGAAAAATAAACGAAAAGGCGAAAATAATCTATCGATGATCAAATTAATAAATGTATCCGTAATTTTAAAGTAGATTTGCCGCAAAGATTAGTTTTTTTTTGAATAAAAAATGCTGTCTTATTCCACTAATTATGGTGAGCTTAATTGTTAACTGCAAGTACGTGTCGGAAGGTGTACTTATACGTGTTAAAAACACAGCTGAATAAACAGCTACTTAAGAATCGAAATTTTATTGAACAAATAGATACAAAACATTTTTAAAGCCTTACAATTGTTAAATTAATTAATCTATTAATTGAAAAAGCTCTTCTAAAATTGGAGCGTCTGTTCAGGAAGCTTCCAGAACTTTCTTCCGTGTTTTTCATTTAACTTTCCCTTTTTCAATGTTCAATATAATTCAAATTCTTCATTGTTTGTTTGCCTTCCTCTCTCCTGAAGAGTTGATAGAAAACAAGATAAAATCACATTAGTTGTCTTTTTGACTTTAAATTTTGGGATGACATTCGATGTATGAACACTGTGGAAAGTGGTCTTATTTATTACATCCTTTATACTTTCTCGTCATGGTCTTATAGCTTTCGACGCAGTCCAAACTAGTTCCAAAACTAGTCGTCATCGACGTCTTATAGTTTTGACATTTTGAACTTGTCAAAACTTTATAAGAACTAAAAGCATGGTTTTCCCTCTAAAACCAAGGAATAATAACATACAACATGGAAGATTTTTAAAGATTTTTTGCCAGAGTTTTGACAACTATTAGACATGTTTTTTTCGAATTTATCTTCAACATGGAACTAACACTATGATATTTTATTTTTTAAAACCTTGGATTAACTACTTGCAAAGTTAAAAGTCAACATGAAAGATTTTCTTCAAATATTTTTTATCCATTTAGTGTTCCTCACAATTTTTTCGAAGATTCATCGTTCCTACCTCTGCGATTTCATCTTGAAATGGTCTTCTTTCGTTCAGTAGTTCATCTTCATTTAAGATTATTTCTCTTTGTTTCTGGTTATAAAAATGCAGGGGGTTAATAAGAAGTAATTGGTAAAATGAACTTTTAAGAGATAAAATGTTATATAAAAATTCAAATCTTAATTAAATAAATTATTACAAGCCAAAGCAATTTAACATTAAACAATGGAATTCTTGTAATCTTTTATTTTAACAGTTTTACTCTTTTTTGCACAGCATAAAACTTCAAACTAAGCGGAATTTCTCGTTCAGGATTCGAAATCCCACAAAAAGTATTTTTTTAAATAAATTATTACGTTAAGCAATGGAATTCTCGTAAAAAGAATTAATAGTCTTACTCTCTTTTGCACAAAACAAAAAACAAAAAAACTGACTTTGAATTAAGCGAAATTTTTTTTCAAGATTCGAAATCCCACAAAAATGGAACTCTTTTTTTTAGAAAATCTTTCTTTTAAACTTAAGATCATTTCAAAATACTTTCTATTGGGGTTTACTATACCAGCGTTCGTCGACAAAGTCTTCGATGTACGATTTTTGCATTGCCATGACAGAGTCCTCCAGCCAGTCCACAGTTTTCTTTTATCAACAAAAATAACGCAATGACCAAATACAGGACGAGAACTCTTTGACAAATCATTGATAACGACTACAATTTAAACTTTAAAACCTAGAATATTTTTTTTAGACTTAGGATAAGACTTTCGTAAGTAGTTTTGGCTTCAAGAGTATTTATAGAGTTCAAAGTCTTTTAACACCTGTATTGAAGGTAGAGGAAGCAGGAAGTGCATATTCTTTCTAAAAGCGTTTCTCAATATAAGAAAAAAGTTTATTTTCTGTTATTGTAACTGGTTATTAATTAATAACTGTAGGAAGGAAGAGAATTGTGGCGCGTTGCATCTGAACAAGAAGTGGATTGCCAAAGAAGAGGTTTAGTCGAGTATTTTGAAACCAAATTCGATGTTTTTCGTCAGCCTTAAAATGCTTTTCAAACCGTAAATATTTCGAGTTCTAGGCGAAAAAGAAGAAGAAAAAAAAAAAAAAAACAAAGGGAAAAAAAAAAAAACATAGAAAAAAACGTGAATAAAGATAACATATCTAAATTACTGTAAACGAGTTTGTGCTTTTTTAAAAAAAAGTCTAGAGCAAAAGCTTCTATAATTTGATAACTTGGAGAGAATGTTTTTTATTAAGTATCCGCTATATGAACAATAGGTTAATCTTTTTAACTTATAATGTATCTTTAAAAGCACTTAAGACTGTCGCGAAACGGGGAATTTTTGATGAAAAGGATACTAAGAATGACAGCTGAATAAACTTGGGGAAAATAGTCTTCGAAAAAATTGAACCTGCTCTTATGAACGGAGACATTGAAGGAAGAAAATCAATTCTTGGCTACAGTAAAGTTGCATGTGTGTGTGTGAGGAAAAAAGAAGGCAGAAAAGGAGAAAAATAATGAGAAGGAGAACGACAACGAGAAATTTTGCCCCTGGAAAAGGCTATCCCTTTAATGATGCATTTGTTTGCAATTTTGAAAAATTATCACTTACAAAACTATAATCTTATTTCTTTCAGCTTTTTCCGATTGCAGTTTAAGTTTGTAGAGCCTATTAAACACGTATCTAGCCGTTACCATATACGTAAATGATATGTTTAATCAGACCGAGTTAAGAAATAGATTTGGGTAAAGCACTGGAATGGATTCTCGGGAAGATTTGGTAAAACACTTGAATTGGTTTTCCATGAAGTAGTATTGCTTTAAAGCAACTTCTTATAACCACTCATAAAAGCTCTCTAGGTTTCAAATAAATGTCGATAAAACGATAGAGGAACAAATCCTTAATAAACCCGGGCTGACAACCAAAAAATAGAGGACCATATTGCAGTATTGACATTTGGCTCTTTAACTTCAAAAAAAAAAGTCTATAAGTATCGAATAAAATGAATAAAACTCCAACGAAGGACTAGCGTCCGAAACGTCAGTAAGTTTTTTCATTTCTTCATCTTTTCACGGTGTAAGATTTACTCTTTTATCATTACTGTTTCATTAGAAACACCGACGCAGCTCACACTAGTTTTTAGCTAGTTTATATTTTCTGAGAATTTCACGGCTTTTCTTTCTTACACAAGCAATGCTTCTATCAGAAGAATTTTTTTTTTACCAAGTTTTGAAGTAAATTTTATAGCGAAATTGCATTGACATATTTTCGCTATAGTGAATAAAAAGCACTTTATTTTTTGCACTATTAATATAATTGGTCTAATTTTATTTGTAATGTCTCTCATAAAAACTACTTCCAAAGTTGTTCTTGGGAAAATATTTATTCTCCACTTCAAAACAATAGGCTGTGGTTTCTTAAGTTGAAAGGCTTCATTTCATTGAGCAAACTCGCTAAAACGTTTTTCTTTTTTTCCCTCTTTCTTTAATTTCCTTTTTCTCTTACTGTCCACCTTCGCTAAGCAAAGTAATCCCTCTGTGTTTTTTCTACAAAAAATTATAACCCGAGTAACTATAAAGCCAGGATTCTTGTCAATGTTCTGAACAGTATATCGAACTCTACGGTACTTGGATCTGAATTAAAAATGGTCGCGTCAAAAACCTTTGCCATCGTTGCAGTTCTCCTAACAGTTTTAGCGTCTTTGGTTGTTCCAAATCTTGCTTATGCGGGAGGTGGATGCAGAAAATTTGCAAGGAATTTTGACAAAGAGGCAACATTAGGAGAAAAGCGTGCTTTCCATGTGCTTCGAAAGAGATGGTCTGTTCTCGTGTGCGACCCTCCCGGTAAAAAATCTATTGACGAGGTTAGAGAAATCGTAAATCTGCCATTGCAAACACGAAGAATCTCTTTTACTTGCACCTATATGTGTAAATGTGAATTCAAGATGACGATTCTTCCAGCAACAACTTCGTTATCTTGCTAAATAAGCGTCATATAGTTAAACTAAGTGTTGCTGGAAGAGCCGCCATTTTGAATTCACATTTACACATATAGATGCGAGTAAAAGAGATGTTGTTCTAGCTGTTGTTGCTGCTGCTGTTATTTCCCTCGTTCTTTCGTGAAGCTGGGATATTCTTCGTCAAGTTTATTATTTGTTGACTTGCTTTCTATATTCTCTTTTAGGTCAGAGAATATCAAATAAGGTTTTAAAAACGACGCAAGAATGAAGAAAAGTCTGTTGTCAGAATAATGTTCACGTCTTCATCTTTGATTGCGATAACTAAAATATTTTAAAACGCCACAGATTAAAAAAAATGTATGCTATTTTAAATTAGTTAGAAGTGTTTAAAAAACATAATCATTATAATAAAAAAATATTTAAAAACTTTGTCAAAAATGATCAGATTTTGTGTAAAATTCAGAAAGATCCCAGAACGCTCAAATGGCTTTCATTAATTGTTTTATTATTAATGCTATGCTGCTATTTTTTAAGAAAGTTTATGAAAAACAAGCAAGTGAATAAGAAGAAAACTTACTGTAAATACCGTGGAAAAAAAAAAAAAAAAAAAAAAAAAAAAAAAGGAATCGTTTTGATGTTTCGGACTTTAGTTCTTCGTCGGAGTGAAAGATAACTGTAACGAAGTGAAGTTATGGCAGAGACTTTGGCAGAATTCATCGAAAGAAATTTTTCGCTATCGACACCACAAACATGACCGCAATGATTTAGTTCAGTTAAAACAATGTAAAATGAATGTTTGGATTGGGACGCTTTGTTCTCAAAAACAATTTTTGGGTTTTAGTCATTTTACTTTTACCTACAAAGAAGGAAACGCAAAGCCAACTAAATTGTAATTTTCTGAGCCATTTCTTAACTATCTTGATAAAGAAAACGCGTTTTGGCACATTTGACCTGAAGTAAATTACGATTTTCTAAGAGCAAAAAATTAGCCAACAAAAGCTCTTGAAGCATTTTAGTGGCTTCACAAAGGAAACTTTTTATCCCACATGAATTTTGAACCCAGTGAACTTGTTTTCTTGTAACTTTTTAATGTGAAATACGTAAGTCTTTGTTCTCTCCATACTTCTGCAACTGAAATTGCCATAAACTGTTTTCAGACGTTGATACACTATATGTATACATGAAACGAAGCGAGCGACAATCGTACTGCTTCTGTGAGCCTTTAAGTTTTTACGAACATGTTCCTTATTTTCAAATGCTTTATTATTTAATTTGAGTAAGACAAGCGACGCAATAGTCATTGGACTGTGAAGTACATCTGGTAATTTTGCCGCGCAGAGGCGGGAAGACTTCACATGCAGATGCGGGGGCGTCTTTTGCATGCATGCGCGTCACCGACAGCATCACCATTAGACCAACCAAGAAAAACATTTGAAAACTCGATACAAATTCCTTCCTATCTTCGATAAGTCCACAATATGTCCTAAGAAATATGCAGAATTATGAATGATCTTGCAACCTTAGATACTGAAAAAGTTTTGATAGAGAGGTATAGAAACAGTCTAAAGCTTTGCAACGAAAGAGGACGCGACGCGATAGTCATCGGACTATGAAGTGCATCTCGTGAAACAAAGCCGAGGTTTGCCGCGCAGAGGCGGGATGCCATCACATGCACAGGTGGGGGCGTCTCTTGCCGGCATGCACGTCACCGACAGCATCATCATCATAGACCAAACTCGAAGGAAAAAACTGTTGCAAACTGGATACAAATTTCTTCCTATCTTAGATAAGACGCCACAATTTGTCCTAAGAAACACAGAAGTTGAAATATGCAAAATTATGAATGATCTTGCAAAGTTAGATCTTGATAAACGTTTGACGGTGAGGTATAAAAATTGTCCAAAGCTTCGCAACAAAAACGCGACGCCATAGAGCATTTTCACGTGACGTCCAAGCGGCCATGTTGGCGTACCAAAACACATACATTTTCTATCCTCGGGGAATTTAACTCTGTCTTAATACGAAAACTGTGCAGAAAGTTTCTATTCTTTGGTACACCAACATGGCTGCCTTCTCACGGGAGAGAAAACGACGCTCTATGAGCATTGGACTGTGAAGTATATCTGGTAAAACAAAGCCGAGGTTTGCCGCGTAATCCCATTGTTTCCACGGCAGTCCGCAGTAAGCATATAAATGATGCTTACCTCATCGGATTCTTCATCATTCGTTGATTGATAACGTTACTAGAGCTAACACTGAAGATCATCATGTCTGGCCCTGTCACAGAAAAGAAATTGCCTGAGCATCCTAAATACACCGAGATGGTAAAAACAGCGATTTCTACCTTGAAGGAACGCAACGGATCGTCCCGCCAAGCCATCGAGAAGTACATTAAAGCCAACTACAAGGTCGGGGACAACTGTGGTCATCATCTGAAGATGGCGCTCAAGAGAATGAGCGAGAAAGGAACCCTTGTCCACACCAAGGGTGTTGGTGCTTCTGGATCCTTCAAACTGAACAAGGCCGTTAAAGAAGAGAAACCAAAGAAGAAACCAGCGAAGAAGCCCGTTGCTAAGAAACCTGCCAAGAAACCCGCCGCCGAGAAAGCCAAGAAGCCTAAATCACCGGCAAAGAAGGCAGCCAAGTCTCCCAAGAAGGCAAAGAAAGCAGCTGCTGAAAAGCCAAAAAAAGCAACTGCTGAAAACCCAAAGAAAGCAGCCAAGAAGCCTGCTGCTAAAGCCAAGCCAGCTAAGAAGCCAGCAGCTAAAAAACCGCCAAGAAGACAGCCAAGAAACCCGCGGCAAAGAAGGCAGCCAATCTCCCAAGAAGTAAAGCGTAATACACGCTATTAAACAATCAAACGGCTCTTTTAGGAGCCACCACATAAAATAAAGCAAGACCTATATGCTTTGAATGCTTGCTCTAAGGACCTCTAAGGAAAGATGCATGTATTTGAAAAGGATTCATGCAATAACATGGTATATCCTGCTTGCAACCGAACGTCACTGTTGTTTAAGTCGGGCTGTACGCAGGCTGTAATTACATCAAACAAACATGTCTTAAGCCTTGTTCTTACTAGCGACGCATTCAGACGCAACAATTAACCTTTTTCAAGTTACAAATTAACACTTTTCTCCTTGATTACAGACTTATTTACTACAGGACTAGCCTCATATCAGTGTCTAAATATTTACAAATACCACGGTAAAGTAAAGAATACACAACTTTAACAAAACAAACACTTTGAAATTCCACGGACCTTAACTGAAAAACGTGAATATTCTTCACAAAGTCGAGGCTAACCCTGAAGGCGTTCGCTGGGCTGCCTGTATCATGTACAGCCGAAGAAGGTTGCAATGTTAGCCAAAAGATAAACGAATGTTTTGACAGAAAAGAATGATTTCGTATAACTCGTCTAAGACAATCTTCTCCCTTAAGGTGTTCTCTACGTAACTTTTAAATATTTGCAGGTTCTGCTCTTTTTAGGCCACAAAATAAATAGTTTTGCTTTATGCATGTCACACAACTCGCGAATTTGATATTGCGTCATGACGCAACAAGATCCAATATCCCAATGTTCTCAGTCACAATCACCAATTAATTTTCTTATCTTTTTACCATCCTTTGTTATTTTATTATTTACTGAGGTGGCTATTTATTGTTCTTGTGAATGCAGAAATTGCACAATCGTACCCAGAAGTCTTCACAGCACCACCCACTAGTCCTTTGCGGGCATATGATATGGAGATCCAAATGCAGTAAATGTTCTTGTCAGCAAACCTTGCCAATAAAGATGGGAAAGCACAGCTCTACTTTTCGCGGATCGATATTGCTTATTCTTCGTTTTCACGTTACGTCATCGCGGCCATGTTGGTACCATTTAACAAAAGATTTCTCATTAGCATCCATTGTTAACGGTATCACGATGGCCGCCATGTTTTTGTCTTTTAACTCTCTTGGGAATACTTGCAACCATCAATGTCACTGATAAAGTCTGATCAAACTCAACAGGCTTGTAAGCAACCAACTAGGAATAAATCTCTTTCCACTAAAACGAAGATTTAAATCTAATAAAAAATGAATAAAAAAAGAAAAATCTTATGTGGATACGGAGGGATTCGAACCCACCAAAAGAAATAAAAAAAAAACGATCCCACTTTGCCATACCCCGGAGACATCCGCATAGCTGAGGCGGCGTATGGACTTCATTTGAATAGAAATCAGACTTTATACGGGATCTCTTTATCATAAATCCGCAAAGGACTGTTTGGATCATCCCATGAGTTGAACCTAGCGTTTAAGTTGTGACGTATTTCCGGGTTCTACTGCCGATAAAACCGCTAAAATAAAGCGAAAAATGTTTTTAATGGATTAACATTCGCTTGAAACAATTAGTTGGGCAATAAATCCGGTCATGAAGAAAAAGCAAGAAAAATCTTTTTAAAACTGCTTTTCATTTTGACACGGAAGTCGTTTTTCCATACGATTCACGCTCTTAATCCTCATCAGTTGAAAAATTGAAAGATAACAAGAGATATCAATGGTATGCTTAGCTTATAACTCAGCATCATTAAGGCATGGCTCTCAGATGAAAAACTGATTAGCTATATCATAGCCAGTTTTCTACGAATCTTCCCCAAACTTGGCAAGTTAATGTCTTTTGTGAAAAGAAGGAACCTTAGAGCCTTGGTTACCATGGAAACTAAGTCACGTGACCACAAGGCCGCCATCTTGGATTTTTAAACAAGCCGTTTGTAAACGTACCGAAACATCTTTAAAAGTCATGAAAATGCAGATTACTATTCATATTTACAATGCCTATATGGATCTAATTGGATATCTTGGAAATTATTTTAAGTTTAATTTTTAGAATATTTTCTATTTTTTCCAAAATATTAAAAATATTCTAAAAATTAAACTTAATATAATTTCCAAGATATCCAATTAGATCCATATAGGTATTGCAAATATCAAAAGGAATATGGATTTTCAGGACCTTTGAAGTAGTTTCAATACGATTACAAACGATTTTTTTTAAAAATCCAAGATGGCGGCCTTGTGGTCACGTGACCTGGTTTCCATGGTAACAGATATGCGATAATTGCTTGCGTTGATAAATTACTACTACGAGCCAAATTTGATTCATAGATTCATAGTAAACTGTCGAAGATATGAATAAATAACTGATTTTCCATCACTTCCTCAAAAGAGCCATGCCTTAATGGTGATGAGATTAATGAGAAAGGTTTATTTTTGACGACTATGATTGTGAAAAATTAAAACGAAAACTGTGAAAAACTTCTGAAAACTTTTCAATAATAGAATAAAACCCATTTGAAAGCCCTTGAATATCCCCGCAAGCTTATTGGATAAAAAGTTTGATTGACATTTGATTTGACATACTTATTTTTATGTCACCTGATTGGATTAAAATAAAAATTTTCAAAAATCTCTTATAACCAATAACAATGAAGAAAACACTATTTAATCCCATTGGATAACTATAATTTGATTGACAGTTCAAATGCTAACACGTATTATTAGCCAATCAAATCACTAAACCAATTAATTATAGTCGCTCCCTATTGGACGAATTAGTTCGATTGACAGCTGAGTCACGTGGGAATGAAGTACAAAAGTTCTGGCGCGAATAGTTTCATTCTCATAACCGAGTCGAATTACAGTGTATCAGGTATGTATTACCCTTTCCTCTTGAAAAATGCATGAGATTTTATGCTTTTCCCCAAAAAAGTTATCAATTTGCTAGAAAAATATAAAGTTTTACGTAATCCAACCTTTATTACAGTGGAATTTTGCAAATTTTAGCTTCAAAATTCATGGAAATATTTTTTCAAAACGCAACGTGAGCTGAATGAAGGTGGCAAAAAGTGTGAAAAATTTACATTTTAAAAGTTTAGTTCAGTTTCAAACAAAAGTAAGCAAAGCTGACTACTTTATTTTGCGTTTTTATGTATTTTAGAGCAGAAAAATCGTGATTTTAAAGTATTTTTTGGTTTTCATTCACGAGGATTTGAAACTTGTGCAAAGCTGCCATGAGTGAAAACGTTTATAGTTCATGTCTTTTCGTACAATTTTGTTCATTATTTTGTACTTTATTGTTCTTTTTATCATATTATTTAGACTACAATAGTTTTTTCTTAAGGTTTTGGAACTTTTTTACTCAAGAAAGTTTCCATTTTGCTTTTCACGCGCCTTCAACTAAAGTAACAAAATTTGAGCTTGAAAATTTGAGCTTGAAAATTTGAGCAAAATTTAACTTTATTAATTTATTTAGTGGGAAAATTCAATCATTTTAGCTTATAAATCTTATATTTTATTTGACTTTTCCTATTTACCTTGAAATTTTTGAGAACTTGTCGAAGTTTTTTTCGCGCGCTTTCCAAGTTGCGAGATAAAGTTGCGAAATATGACTTCTAAGTAACGATTTTACTTTATTGTTAGAGATTTAGACAAAATAATCTCAAACTTAAAGTTTTATTTCATTTTTAGGACTATTTAACTAAATTTTAATGGATTTTGTCCAAGTTTTTATTTTCGCGCGCTTTTCATTTTCATTTGGAAAAGTCGACGACGAGAAAATTCAGATATATCAAACATTTGTTATCAATTAAAACAATTGTTTTTACGATTCTCAGTCTTCTTAAAAAATGTTTTTCCATCATATACTTATATATTTTCTACTTTTCAGATCATTATTGGAAGTGGTTATATAAAGTACCTAGAAGCAAGAAGAAGCCTACCGTGTATTGTAAGAATGAGTGGTTGGAAGATCTTAAGAACAAGTGCAAATTTGCATTACATTTTTAAGGATTTCGTTTCGGCTGCCTCGATCTTGTTCTTGATCTTCTTATTTTTGCATTGCAGTTAGATGGAAAAGGGCTGGTAAATGAGTAGTTCCTAAATCAAAAAGGAACTTGTTCAAAGAACAAACTCACTAGGTTAGTTTTTGACTTGCAAACATTTGTGAAAATATTCCATTGTCATTGTCATACGTTGATTTTGGCTCTTATGTTGCAAGTCAAAATATTCTGCAATGCTTTGTTTTTTGGTCGATCTGGAAAGTTTTTAGGTTAGTCGTAAGAGGGGACCAGATGCAAGGCTGGTCCCAGGGATTATTTGTTTTACAAGAAGCTACCACTATCTTAAAACTAAGAGGGGTATGGCGGATTATTAGCGTTTTTGACTGGTCCTCTAGACCAGGGTCAATTGGCCAATACTAGGTTAGTTTTTCAAATGAACTCTAGTCATCAAGTTGGCAACGCTTAACGTCGATGAAGACACAGGATCTACACATAGTAAGGTGTGAACTTTAGTTTACTGGAGTTCAGGCTTACTTGAGTAACGCTGGCCAGTACAGATCACTCACTCCCCTCACACAGCGCCTAAGGTTGGATGTTTAATATTAGACTGGCTAGTTGCGTACTCTCGTAAGTCTAGGTACAGTCAGGATGACCAGACGGATTAACCATGGTCCTTGCCCCTACCCTCGGTGGATGGTTGTGATAAAATCCTGACTTGCTGCTCCAGTGTAGTCTTGCTTTTCAGTCGTGGTTCAAGTCTACCAAGAACAGCCAAAGTCGGCTGCCTCTAGAAGAGAAGACGAGTCTGCGATAGTTTTCTGTTTTATCATGCATCGGGCATATCAGTGGTAGCTTCTTTAGGATAGAATTTTCCACAAAACTAGAAACGTTTATAATTGATGTTTTGCATATTTTTCTTTCCTTTCTTTTTCTTTTTCTTTTCTATTTCTTCCACAGGTTGTTATATATTTAATTTATTATAGCTTTAAATGTTTCTTTTTGATTGAAACTTGATTGGCTTGATTGTTAGGCATTGATAGATCTTTAGTTTAGATACTTTCTTATAGGTTTCAGTATCGATCGAGGTTTTGTACAATTTTCAGACCGTTCAGTCTCATTTCGTCTGTTCGATACCATGAAATAAGTGATGACGTTCGGATTTTTCTCTTCGTTTTAATTCGATCATTTCGATATATTTATATTAAGGTTAACATGTAGGCCTATTAATATAATAAGGTTTGGGTCTTGGATATTCCAGCTCTCTCTGAAGTGTTAGGTACTTCCTTGAGAATCCTGGAATATCCTCCCTCTTTTTAAGTTAATATTTAAATTAATGTGATAATAGATTCGAGGGTTTGGGTCTTGGATATTCCAGCTCTCTCTGAAGTGTTTACTACTTCCTTGAGAATCCTGGAATATCCTCCCTCTTTATGCACACACACGCACGCACGACTATGTTTTTGATGGGTGGGGTCTCGGATATTTTTCGTGTTCTTCACTGAAGTATTCGTACTTCAGTGAAGGTTTAGAAATATCCATCCTTTGTTTACTAGCTAAAATATTAAGATACACAAGTATGAAACTGTTGTTATACTTTTGTATTTTAATCTTATTTTATCTAATCTCTTTTTTAAACTGTTTGTTTAGAAAGACAAAATAGTTTTCAAACAGTTCAGATTCAAAAGTATAAAATACATTTATGCTTTTGTTTTTTAACTTATGTTTGAAATATTAACACTTTCAAAATTTCGAGATATTAACATACTTGTCTTTTCTCGTTTCAGGTATAAAAATGTTACCCAAACATCTCATGACTTCGAGTTACTTACTTTTATTTTATTTATTTTCTTGAATTTAAAAACCTCTTTGAAACTCTTGACAGTCACTTGTCATTCATTATTTTTTTTTCTCACGTTTTCAAAAACCTTATTTTACCATGTAACTAATACTTATCTCTTTTTTCTTTTCTCTCTTTCAGATAATGTGACTTTATACAATTCATATCACTTCCTGTTTATATTTTATGATATTTTATGTATATATTATACCTGACATATCTTTCTTCTTTCCTCTTTTCAGGTCACGCAATCCACATCAATGGAATTTATTTAATGTTATGATATAAATGCGCACTATACACAAACAGTTTCAGTTTTGGTTATACGATGTACACCTTTAACCCTCCAAGGTCGTGCGCCTGCATAAGGTGGAGGACTACGTTTCCAGGGAGATTTTTCGGCCATTCCCAAATCTCTGGTTTTTCGTAGCTGGCAGCGCACTAAAAGTAACACTGAATTTCATGGAATAAATTTAGTAAAAGGGGATATGATTGGCTTTTTTACGAACTCTATCTAGTTTTTTTTTTTTGGCACACATACTTGGATAAATAAAAAGCGAATTTATAAATATCTATTGCCTTGACTTGCGTGTTTAGTTTTTTGTTTTCATCATACTCGTCACTTTTGGGTTTTCAACCAATTCGAAGATGCTATAACTCAAGATTTTTTACCCTTGGTTTTTCCAACACAAGCTTTGACATTTTTGGTTTTTCAACAAATGCGTGGATATTTTTGGTTTTTCAACAATTCGAAGATGCTTTGCAAGTCCTCCCAAGATGTTTTGGTTCAAGATTTTTACTTTTGGTTTTTCAACACAAGCTTTTAATTTTTTTGGTTTTTCAACAAATGCGTGGATGATTTTGGTTTTTCAACAATTCGAAGACGCTTTGCAAGTCCTCCCAAAATGTTTTGGTTCAAGATTTTTATTTTGTGGTTTTTCAACACAAGCTTCGACTTTTTTTTCGTTTTTCAACAAATGCGTGAATATTTCAGTTTGGAGTTTTTTATGATTTCGAAGATGCTTTGCAAGTTCCAAGATGTTTGGTTCAAGATTTTTACTTTTGGATTTCAACAAACACGTCTACTTTTTCTGGTAGTATTCAACAATTTCGAAGATGCTTTTCAAGTACCAAGATGTTTGGTTCAAGATTTTTACTTTTGGATTTCAACAAACGCGTCTACTTTTTCTGGTAGTATTCAACAATTTCGAAGATGCTTTTCAAGTACCAAGATGCTGTTGGTTTTCAACCAGTCCTGAAGAATTCTACATTTTTCAACTTGAGCTGAAGTTGTTTATTTTTCTATGTGTGCCAAAGATTTTGAAATATTGTAAGTTTGTAAAAAAAAAAGGTTTTATTTTTAAAATTTCAATTGGCATTGTATTTTGGCATTCCTGTCTCTAAACCCCACCCCAAACTCAGTAGTGTAACAGCGCATGCTCGGCTTACGAGCCAAGAGGACTGGGTGCGATTCCCAGCTGAGTTGGTGGAAAGTAGAGTTTGAAAAACGGGTACATTTTCAACAAGTTATAAGTTTTAACATTATTTTCCTTTCCAAAAAGGAAGTGGCAATTATCTAAATTTATTTCTTAGTCTTATGATTGATTTCACAACTGAATTTATACTCATTGCGAAAGATTACGAAATTTTAGAAAAATGTTTGAAAATAGGCCGATGCCTGAGCCTCTAAGAACTTAGTTGTTTCCATATTGATCTTAAGACTTATTTAGTACATTTTAAATTCAAGTCAATTTTTTAGAGTCTTTCTAAATAGAGCTTTTAAGATGTCACGCATTTACGGGTCCAGTTCCTCACAAAAACCACTAAAATAAACTGAACTGAGTATTCTCAACTTTGTGATTGACGTCACACTTAAAAGCAAAATGGTCTTGAATGCGCGGCTAAAAGAGAAAAACGAAAGAAAAAGTGTGATTTATTTTGTATGTGTCCCCGCTATTCGAAGAGTTTTGAAAAGTGGTACTCACCCCCATATAAAAATCCAGGTTCCTTTGAACCCTCCCCTTACACGCCCATCTACACTCTAGTGCTTAGTCCCCTGATATTTTTCCGCGTATGACGTCACACAAATACAGGGTCTTAGCTTCGTAGTACGGTTGTTTACACAAATGAAGCGAAAGTTTTGCTTTTTTAACCTCATATTCCTCACAATATTGGGCTATTTTATCACCAGATGTGATGCTAAACCCCCTGTGGTCATAGGTGAGTTATCTTTGTTTAGAAATCAATGGTTTTTTGTTTGTTATTGCTGGTTCGATTTCCACGTGTTGTGAGCCGTTGTGTACGTGTTCTCTTGGGTATTTACGTGAATTTTCAATTGTTTAGCTATGTTTCCTTACACTTAGCTGTTAAAATCGTCTATAAACTAGATATTTTTAAGTATGATCTGTGTCTTTAGCGCAAAAATGTGCATTATTTTTCATTGTAGGGAGTTGAAAGCGGAAAACAAATGTCTGTATTGAAACTAGGATCCAAATCACATGCTTGTCTCTTCTAAGTTTACATGTTAAGATATCATTTACAAGCTCCCATTTTGAAAGCTTTTGAGTTTTTCTAATAAAAAGTTGGTGTACTTGTACATAAAAATCTTTAGTAATGCTTGTTCGTTCGTTCGACTTGTTATAATTATTTATATTAACTACTGTACCAAAACCCGTTTTTGAATAGTTTGTCATATTACGTTACAGTATTAAGCTTAAGGCACAACAGGATGCCCTGTCCTTCCATCGTCTCACCGGGGGTACCTTCTGAAACACGCTATTTTTCATATTTTCGAGAAAATCACGCAAAAATAAAATGAACTCGTATTTCTTCGGCTTTTGTTACGTAAGACTTTTAGTTGTAAGTAGGAAATGTTTTTCCTATCTAGTTTTAAAATTTAAAACTATATCAATATTTAATATTGATTAAGATTACTCTTTTTTCTTACTTTTTCGTTTTCTATATCCCTATTTTAATAATTGTAATGGCAGGCTGATTGCAGTTTCGAAATAAAATAAATAAATAATAGATTTGGGCTTCAGGTCTAATTTATTGTTTGGGCTTCAGGTCTAATTGTTGAAATATAGTTTTTACTGACGCAATAAAAAAATGTAAATGTTAAGCTTACGGTTTCCATATAAGTTTTAAAAAAAATTGACAATGTATTGTCCACTTCAGTGTCATTGACATCCCAACATACTTAGATATCTGCTTTTTTGAAGTATTTTTTTTTTTTTACAATTTTATTGGGAAATAGCCATAACTAAGGTACATGTATTCATGAGATAAAGACAATTAAAAAGAAAACGAATGTGAATATCTACGCAATAGGGTAGAACAAATGGGACTCTTAAGTCCCATGCTAAGCACTTCCCTTGAGGTCACAGATAAAATAAATTGAAATAAAAAAATAAATATACTATTATCTGTGGCACAGACAAATACACTGTACAATAAAATCCCTGGTCCCATTGCTTTACAGTCAAACCACCTCAAGTGTGAACTTGTGGAGGTCATTAATGACTTTATTTTTGGATTTTTGATTTCATTATTTGATTCAAAGATTCATTAATGAAAACGAATCTTCAATATTAAAAAATTAATAATTATTTGAAAATTCGATTAACTTGGCTTGTAGGCTCTTGTTTATAGCGCAAACAGATGGTAAGTCATTATAATATTACATATTCCTTGCACAAAAAGGTAGTTTGACTGTAAATCTGGACCCTGTCGTGGAGTGTTAAGTATTTTAATTTACAAGCCTAATTTTGTGTAAGTTGCCTTGTAGCTCTCATTGCCTCCACTAATAATTTTGACAGCTTTCATCACATCTTAGAGACATACTATTATTACATGTAACTAAAGTGTTGAATCATTAATAATTCTTATTGACACTTTTGCAAATTCATGTCTAGTTCCTGGTGATGGAGGAAGCCGGCTTGAAGCTCGTCTTAACAAAAAGACAGCTCCACATGTTTGGTGTGAAAAGCATAGCAAAGATTTTTTTGGGATATGGTTAAGTATAGAGGAACTGTTGCCAGGGGTTGTTGACTGCTGGAGTGATAACATGAGGTGATGCAAAAAAATATTCAAACAATTTGCTAATTTAATACACCGAATTGAAATCCGGGGGGGGGGGGGGGGTACTCTTGCCTGTTTAGGGTAGGGATGTGCCGCTGAGCCCTTTGAACCCTGACCCTGTTCCAGAGTAAAATCGCTGAAAACCATACCCTGTTTGGTGGCACGTACCTGTATAGCGAATATAGGGGAGTACCCCCTCCCGGGATCGAAATATGGTGACCATATTTGAATAACTATTGTTCTGCACTGACTATAACCTCTTGTACATGTGAAAATGCTTTTATGTAATTTCCATGTTGCTTGTCAGTACAGAACAATAGTTATTTAAATTGGTAGCCATATTTCCATTCGGTTTATTATAATTTTTTGTCATTTTAATTAATAGAAAGTGTCAGCTTATGGAAATACTGTTTGCAAATATTTTCCTTCTGAAAAGAAGTCAATTTATTGTTTTGTTTTCCAATTTCACATTCACTCGTTACTATTTCTTTGTTTGATGTATACATTTGCACTAGTTTTCTTTGAAGTGCAACCCACTTTGTCACTGGAGGTGATTATTTAATAGATAATTACTGAGGCACGCAGCATTTGTAGGTATAATGTTAATAATATATATAATGCTAATGGTATATACGCCCTCAGCTGCCTGCATTATACCTACGAATGCTGTGTGCCGAAGTGATTATCTAGTATAATTATTGTTCTTATCAAAATCCAATTGTTTTCTTTCTAGTTTGTTTATCATAGAAACAAAGCCAATAATGAATGTCTGATTTTCCTCTATGCATTCGTGGGGATAATGCAGACTGAAAACAATGGATTTTGATAAGATCAGTAATTATTGTGTGATAGTGTGAGTTTCTCAACCAATCAGCGCGCAAGATTTTCAATAATCACCTGTTTATTTTTACTAAAAATCCATTCAGTGACCACAAATAATAGTTCCAAGTGAAGGTTGGTGTTTCTGTGTATAGTGAAACTTTTACTTTTTATCATGCTCAGAAACTCCAATCTTGGCTTGGAACTATTATTTGTGGTCACTGGACAGAAAAGTATTCTTCTGGAAAAATGAAGAAAATATGAAATGTGTAGTTCCAGAAATCATCCGTACCCACCGCACAGAGGAATTCGGAATTTCCGAAGAGTAGGGGGGTCAGAGAAAGAACAAAAATACAGAGTTTTTATGGAAGAAAATTGGAATTTCCAGGGGTTAGGGGGGTGTCTTAGAAAAATTCCTCTGTGAGGGGGGTATGGATAATTTTTGGAACTACACAATAAATAGAAAGTACATAATTAAAGTGCATTTATAGGGAGCATAAACCACTAAAGTTATTATTTTAATGCCAGGCTGGTGTATAACACAACGAGCAAACAATTAACAAACCCTGAAGGTGTGGAGATTCGCGTTCCATATTTTGGAACCACAGAAGGCATAGAATATTTGGACTCATCAATTGACCATCCTGGGGAGTACTTTGCGGCATTTGTAGAAGCCCTAGTTAAAATTGGTTATGTTAGAGGGAAAAGTGTACGCGCAGCACCATATGATTTCAGGCATGCACCAAGTAAGTGTTGGTACATCATTGGTTGGTACATCATTACATCACTCAGTTGGTTTAATATATTCAGAAACTATATCATATTCTATTCACCATTCTCATAATGGCTGACGAGCATACGCAAATAAGGCTGCTCTTTCGAAAAAGGTGGACAGCGTGAATTCAGGTCAAAACAATACTAAGGTCAATCTCTATACTTTTCTTCTTTAAACATGTTGCATGTGCTTTTATATTTTTTATTGTGAACTAATGACTGGGTGACGTCGCATTTGTGCACTTGTCAGCCATTATAAGAGTGATGTATTGTCCTTCTATCTATTGTGTTAAGTGTGATTCATTGTATTTTTATGCATACATTACATCAACTGCTTGGTATGTAGGCTCTCCCATCATTGCAATCGCTGAACATTGTGGGTTATGAATAAATAGCCCAATAGCCCTTAATGCAGTTGAGCCCACAGCCCAGCGAAATCCTAAATGAGTGTATATTGAAGTGAGACTATCTGGTTGAGCTCATGATGAATAAATAAAAAATATAAAAACTATGTTTCATTGTAAGGATAGTTAATCGTGGTAAATGTTTGGAAGTCTGTGTATCTTGTGTAGTTTTGCTTGAAACTTATCGTGAGCGTGACCAAATTGCCACAGAATCACTGGATCGTGGGCTTAACTGCGATAAGGGCTATTAATGGTCCACTTCTACAATACGGCGGCCATCTTGCCAGGGGGCAAAACAAAATTAAGGTGACAGAAAATATGTAGAGTTTCGTGTGTTTGTCTTTCTTTTATGGGTAAAGGTGATCGATGTGCCGTCTTAATTCATTTTCTGTTTTATTCTCTTGTGGCGAGCTGTTGATATCACTAATCAACGTCATTACTGTAACAAGGCTTAATTTGCCCACTGGACGCTACATAATGCCTTGCAATTCAAGATGGTCATCGCATCCTTGAAGTAGTCCATTTTCCCTGCCTCTAATGGGCTGTAAACCTATTAGTCATCAAATCTGCACATACTTGATAAATATATACAGTCAATGTCATTAACCTTGTCCACCGAAAAAAGACATTTAGACATTTAGACTAAAAGAAATATCACGTGTTTCCTCGAATGTTATGGCATAAAACAAACGCTGCAATACCATTCTCCATCTTAAATCCTCACTTAATGGTCGGGGCATTCTGGATTTTAAATTCACGGGTTGAATTTTAAAATATTTCAAAGTTCAGGCTGACGCACACGAGGCAAAGAATACATAATGAAACACGTGATATTTCTTTTAGTCTAAATGTGTAAATGCGTAAATGTGTAAATGTTTTTTTCCGGTGGACAAGGTAAATGACATTGACTGTATATCGAGCAGGTATTCTGTTTTTCACTTTGATCTATTCCATTATCCTACCACAGATACAAACAAGGATTATTTAAATAGTCTGCAACACCTTATTGAGCAGACTGCCATGCAAAACAATGGTGATCGTGTGGTTCTGATCTCACATAGTCTTGGATGCCCATATACCAAGTACTTCCTGGACCACATTGGCCAGACATGGAAGGACAAATATCTTCATTCCTGGATAACTATTGCTGGAGCTTGGGGTGGGGCTGCCAAACTTTTCCGTGTTATTTCATCTGGAACAGATCTTGGTGTTCCGAAATATGTGTTAAAACCAATAAAACTGAGAGCTTCAACCCGAACGTATGGATCATCGGCTTTTCTTTTACCAAGTGAGAAGTTTTGGAAAGTCGATGAGGTAGAGTACTGAATCTTTTGTATTTATCAGAGTATATAGTCATATTCCTTTTTGGGTTCCAAATTACAGTTCCTTGATTACAGACTCACTTACTCAGGGTTAGCCTTGTATCAGTGTCTAAATACACAGTAAAGTAAAGAATGTACAACTTCAACATAGAGGCTTTGTACCAGCACGTGATGGCAGCCATGACAGGAGGCACGACAATAGAGTCTTTTTCCCCTTGGAAACTCAATTCTTTCTCATGTAAATCAGATTAGACCAGATTCAATTGTTCCTGCCTCCTGTCATGGCTGCCATCACGTGATGCTGCAAAACCTCTATACAAATATTTGAAATTCCACGGACCTTCAATGGAACACATGAATATTCTGCACAAAGTTGAGGCTAACCCTGAGCAACAGAGAACTTGAAACTTGTTCATTCAAAAAAACACTGTCGTTGAAGGGCTTCAGCCTATGCTACTGGACCATATGGGAGTATGTGTAGAAATAACTGATTCTGTCGACTTCATCTATAACACATGAATATTCTGCACAATATTGAAGCTAACCCTGCAAAATGAATCTGTAGCCAAGGAACACAGCGGTATTTTACGAATTCAAAAAAGGTTTATTCTTGGACTTGGCATCATATGTGACTAGAGTTTGTTTTCATCAGCCCAGTGGTTGTTTCAGGGTTCATTCTGTGAGTTAGCCATGCCCTGACTTAGATCAGCACAGAGGTTGTTTCAGGGTTCTATCTGTGAGTTAGCCATGCCCTGACTTAGATCAGCCCAGTGGTTGTTTTAGGGTTCATTCTGTGAGTTAGCCATGCCCTGACTTAGATCAGCCCAGAGGTTGTTTCAGGGTTCTATCTGTGAGTTAGCCATGCCCTGACTTAGATCAGCCCAGTGGTTGTTTTAGGGTTCATTCTGTGAGCTACCCGTGCCCTGACTTTGATCAGTGCAGAGGTTGTTTCAGGGTTCTATCTGTGAGTTAGCCGTGCCCTGAT
Source organism: Actinia equina (assembly GCA_011057435.1). Taxonomy (NCBI): domain Eukaryota; kingdom Metazoa; phylum Cnidaria; class Anthozoa; order Actiniaria; family Actiniidae; genus Actinia; species Actinia equina. Next base: position 87,384 of record WHPX01000996.1, read on the forward strand.
TTTGATCAGCCCAGAGGTTGTTTCAGGGTTCAATCTGTGAGTTAGCCATGCCCTGACTTCGATCAGCCCAGAGGTTGTTTCAGGGTTCAATCTGTGAGTTAGCCATGCCCTGACTTTGATCAGCACATAGGTTGTTTCAGGGTTTGATAAAAAGTTTGTGGCCTCATTAACAATGTATTATATAATCATTTTTTCCCTTTTACCAGCCTGTAGTCCATACCCCATCAAAGAACTACTCCCTTTCAAACCTGGACCAGTTTTACAAAGACCTGCAGTTTGAAGTTGGCCAAGACATAAGGAATCTTGTCCCACCAGTTTGGTCCGACCACCCACCAAATATAACCCTACACTGTCTCTATGGAACCAAAGTGCCAACTCCCGAAAGATTCTATTTTGGACCTGGTGAATTTCCTGATACGTTTCCTAAAACCATTATGGGGGATGGTGACGGGACCGTCAACAGGCAAAGCCTGGAAGGATGTAAGCAGTACATTACGACTCAGTACCAGAAAGTGACCGTTCAGGAGTTCCCTGCGGCAGAGCATATGAGAATAATCGGAGATAAGCGGTTGATTGATTATGTTGTTAAGTTATTGGAAAGTATTGACTGATATTTGTATAAGAAGATTTTTTATGATTTGAAGAAATTTTAAGAGAAATTTAATCACGAGATTTTTATAATTAAAGACATCTTTTACAAGCAACAATTGTAGTGTGATGCACTTTGATATACTTCTTTGCTGATGTCCCAGGGGGATATTTTTGTGCAAAAAAAGGCCGGGATGATTGTTGAAAGATATGACAATTCCCTGGACTTTTTGATCACAGCAAAATTTTAAAAATTAAAATTGAAAGCTTTTTATATGCTAGATGAATGAGATAATGGTAGCTAGTTTGGGATTATTTGGAACTTTTTCTTTTACACATATTGTATTTACAGCTTTTGCTATATTGTTATGTATGTAATGACCAATACTCCCATTTCGAGTTCGCCATTGCTCAGTCTTAGCCTCGATTGTGTACAAATGTGTTCTTTTTGTTCATTAAGGTCCATTGTATAGTAAGGAATGTATTAAAATGATTAAAATGACATCTGTTTTGGTCGAATAGCGGAATACCTATAACACACAACGGTCAGAGCAAAGATAACTCAAAACTGGACTATTTTAACAATGTGTAGTTCCACAAAAACTATCAATACCTCCCACAGATAATTTTTTAGACCCCCTACCTCCGGGGGGGGGGGGGGGGGGGAAGGGGGTATGGATAATTTCTGGTACTACTACACAACAAGAATTAAATGTTAAAAAGATTTTGAATTGAGATAAATTTTAGTTTCATGCAAGCTAGTCAGTTTATTATTGTGCAATAATGTTCACTGTATAGATATGGCAAATAAGTGTCTGTTTATGATTTCTGGCTTGGGGGGTGCTAGGTGGATTTTGAGGGGACCAAAAACATTTTCTATAAACCGGCCACCAAATAAGGTGGGTCATTTTATATTTATATCCATCGTTCATTGATGTTACACAATTCTGGGGGTCACAAAGCCCACAAATAAAATGTGTGAGAATGGGAGGGGGGGGGGGGGGGGGCTAAAAAAGAGGTGTTACTTTTTAATACTCAAATTCCACATAGCCTCCTAACCAATAAATTATGAATAGTGCCTTAAATAAGTGTGCAGGCGGCATAATAAGATTGATGTTAATTTTTATAAAATGGTCAATTATTTTGTTATGCAATTAATAAAATTAATAAGTATTTTAAAATGACCTCCTGTCATTCTTTAAACATTTTTTGTTTGGTTTAAATGTTCCGGGGAGGGGGGTACTCTTGCCTGTTTAGGGAAGAGATGTGCTCCTGATCCCTCTGAACCCTGACCCTGTTCCAGAGTAAAATCTCTGAAATTCCAGGGCCGTAGCCACAAATTTCGAATTGGTCTGGTTTTTGAGGGTTTTCGGTTTTTCTTACATTTTAAAAATATTTTTCTTATATTTTTTCCCTGAAAGTTGGTTCTGTTGAAACTGGACCAACTGTACTGGTGGCTACGGCCCTGAATTCATACCCTGTTCCAGATTGAGCCCTGTTCCGATACTTGCTAAGATAGATACCCTGTCCCATAGAGAGAGAGAGAGTGTGTGATTTCATGTGCCCTGTTCCAGAGAGCAAGCGCGATTTATATACCCTGTTTCAGAGTGGAATCGCTAAAAACCATACCCTGATTGTTGGCACATACCTGTATAGCAAATGTAGGGGAGTGTAACCCAATACCCCCCTTCCTGGAGAAATGTTTTCCTATTGCAGTGAACACGGGTCATAAATAGTTATAAGGAGCCAATTAAATATGTTGTCGTTGTCGTGAGTCATTCCCTCAAGTGTTCCCTTGATCTAGTGTTAACAGTGCCTTGACTTTGATCAGCCCAGAGGCTGTTGTTCAGGGTATTGGTAAAAATTCAAAGATTAATAATATGCAAGGGAGTCTCAAAAAATTGTTTACAGATGTAAAATGGAAAAAATAATTACGAACAATGAATTTTCTCTTTGGGGTACCGCAAGTGAAACTCTTGGACCCTTTAGCGCGCAGCATGATGGGTAGCAGTTTTGGATACGAGACACTAAATATATTTCCCATGAAGTATTAGCTTGCAAATGGCCGCGCGACTCGTGAAGAAGTCAGGCGTTTTGACACGAAAAAAAACGACCAAAAGAACCTCTAAAACCAAATGAATACTTCAGTTTTTCCTAGATGCGAGTTCAAGTATCATATAGCTTCAATATTTTTGGAATTATATTTGAATTCGAGGTAAAATAAGGTGAACAATTGTCGTCGTTCGAGATCGTTTGACGTGGTTTTTTGCAGCTCTGTAAGTCCCTATTTATCGACTTCACTCGATGGAAATATGAGATAAATAATGTCTTGGAGCGCATTTGAAGAGTTAAAGGTAAGAATAAATAGCATATTCTCCTTTGAATTCGATTTTTTTTTTGTAATTTTGAACTGGTGAATTGTTGACCTTGTTTGGATACTCTTCACTACTGAGACTCGAAGACAACTCTTTTAAAGTTTTTAAAAATCGACTTTTGCTATATTGCTAAGTTATGTGGCTCATTTACACTAATATTCATTTGAATAGGTCTTTCAACTTTTCTAATGCTAGCAAAATTAATTTATATCGTAGGTTTAATCTTACAGATTTAATATCAGGTTTTGGGCTTCCTGTGGTTTTGTAAAAATTCCCAAAGTTTGATAAAGTACAGAGATTTGTAGAAGAATGGTGCAAAAAAATTTTTTTAAAAGTATTGAAAGGCCAGCTTGTCAATTTCTCTATGCTGTGATAAAAACTCTGGGAGTATTTTTGTTATTATAACTCTTGATTCAATACTCAAGTTAGAATAGTCCTCTTCACAGTTCCCTGCACTTTATCTTGAAAGGTAGCTGTGCCTTTGTATCAAAGTGAGACGAACGGTGAGCTTGCAATGATAGAGACCTTTTTTTAACACCTTGGACAATTATTCACATGTCTCTATCATTGCAAGCTCACTGTTCGTCTCGCTTCGATGCAAAGGCATGGCTACCTTTCAAGATGGCACAGGGAACTGCGAAGGGGACTATTCTCTGCTCTACAGGGTTAGCCTGTGTCCAGGATATTCATTTCCAGTGAATGTCTGTAAAATTTCAAAGTGTTCGTACTGTTGGAGTTGTGCATTCTTCACTTTACCATTGGTATTTGTGAATATTTAGACACTGATACGAGGCTAAACCTGAGTACATGAACCAGTGATCAAGGAACACAGCAGTTTTTGACTAATTCCAAAATGGTCTATCCTCAGACCAGGCATTATGTGCTAGTAGAGTTGCTTGTTTGTTCTCTCCTTGTTCTCAGTTTTTCCACCCTCCCCCCTCCAGAAATTGACTTCTAAATTCTAATTGGAATCCAGTTGAAGAAGCAACAGACAAAGAAACAGACCTGCATTTGCTGTCCCATTCCTTTCTTATGGTAGTTGAAGCACTCTTGATTCCCATTGATTTTTCATATCATTGTACCAAAACAAAAAATGAAAAATTTTGTTGTTGTCTTCAACGCTGTTTTCTTTAACGTCCTTGCAAATTTAGCTGCATGTGCATAGCTTGCACCAGCAACTTTGCATGGTCTGTTTACTAATATAGCACAGTTCTTGACCAGTCAGATTGTACATGTGCTATCTAAACTATATACATGTAATAAACAAGAGTGAAAGATACTATATTATTTCCATGGATATCTCATATGCTGATTTTCTGATGCTGTATCCCCTAATTTAGTAACTTAATATATTTATATGATGGCTAGTAAACACTGCGTCGGTGTTTCTAATGAAACAGTTATCGTAGATTGATAAGTTTTACACCGTAGTGAAAATAGGAACTGACGTTTCGGACGTTAGTCCTTCGTCTGAGTCAACATTGACTAAAACTTATCAATCTACGATAACTGTTTAATATATTTATATCTATATTTGTTTTTTAGAGCTTTGCATCTTCAATTTATGGTTCCAAAAAGAAGAGGAAGAAAGGTATGATGTCACATGGTCAGTCACTGGACATGTTGTCCAGCCAAATTAGTTTTAGCTAACCTCATTTCTTGTTAGTCAAAATGAGTGGCAAGGCAAAGATTTTATTGTATACAAATTGTATATTCTGGCAGTACATTGTCTGATGACGGGCTGTTATTTTAAAGTGCACATGAACCCTTTGACAATACTTCCAGTACTGATTCTGCATAAAGTAAATAGTTGATTGGTAAATATTTCTTGATTTGAGTGATACGTCTCTAAGTTATAAAGGTTTATACTTCCAATATGTTAATGATGGTGACCTCAGGTAAGGTATTTGAGTGTTTTTGTTGTAACTAGTAATACTAAACGCTGGCCATTTTGAAAATACAAATTAAATATAGCTTGCATGCAAACCATGAGTAAAATAATGATGCTTTTTAAATACTGTTTCTATGAACCAGTTCAATTTTGTATATGTAATTAAGCCTTAATAGATGTCACACTTATCGAAGGGTTCATGTGCACTTTAAGCCCTGGTTTGCCCGGGGAGATGAGTAGGTTTGAACTGGGGCAAATTTGAG
>WHPX01000996.1:95000-107500 GCA_011057435.1 Actinia equina
CATTCATCCATGCATTCATCCATCCATCCATGCATCCATCCATCCATCCATCCATCCATCCATGCATTCATCCATGCATCCATCCATGCATTCGTCCATGCATCCATCCATGCATTCATCCATGCATTCATCCATCCATCCATTCATTCATTTATTTACCAAATTAAACACCCATCCATACACCCATCCCTTAATCAATCCATCATTTCATTCATTGAGCCATTCATAATTTAAAAGTATGTTTTTTTTGTTTATTTTCAGGCCATTATTAACCAAAGACTGTAAGAAGGTAAAAACAAATGTTATTCCTTGGTGAGGAGTGATGGGATAGATGAATGAATGAATGAACAATCAAATGAATGAACAATCAAATGAATGAGTGAATAAACAATCAAATGAATGAATGAACAATCAAATGAATGAATGAATGAACAATCAAATGAATGAATGAATGAACAATCAAATGAATGAGTGAATGAACAATCAAATGAATGAATGAATGAACAATCAAATGAATGAATGAATGAACAATCAAATGAATGAATGAATTGTACATTATATACCCTCGCACTGTTGTATTTAGCACATTTTAACTTCACAATAATGCTAGAAGTTTTGCATCAATTCTGATTTTTCTTTTAATCAAGTGATTACTCGCTATTTACAGCATGACCAAAATCAGACAGAAACAAAGAAGGAAAAGATTGCCTCTGACAATACTGATGGAAGGTCAAATTTGGAAAACTTAATAGACGATACTGAAGACTCTCCACATGATGACAAGAATGATAGAATCCCCAGCACATCTGGCCACACACACCAGGAGGAATTGGAGGAAATACTAGATGCAATGGTATGATTAATAATCTAGAGTATTTATATCAAATTGAGTTGATCCTCGCAGTATATGAAGCAACTTATGCAGCTGCAAATTGAAAGACTCAGAAAAAATTCTGAGTTCTGAACGAGTATTTGTTGTGAAATGTGATTGTCCGGGTGAGTGTAGTCTTGGGAAAGACTGTTGTTGGTGGTGACTGACGTTTCTACAACCTGAGTGGAAGCCATCTTCAGAGTCCAGTGAGAAAACGAGAGACAGTTGATAGTATCCATATCTCTGGTTCAATCGTATTGTAAATGGCAATTTGTTGTTATTGCTATGTAAAGATGCGTGGGTGTTATCACAAGTTGCAGTCTTTTTTTTTGAGGTTGTGAATGAGTCTATTGTAAGGTGCTGGTAATTGTTGACTTCAGCTTCGAAGTTACTCTTAATTTAGAGTATATTACAAGCTTTCAAGGATTTTAATTTTTCACATTTTGTAAAATTTAAACTTACAAAAAGAGTAGCTGATGTGTAATTTAACATTTTAAAGGTGTGCAGAGAATGTGAGAATGAATGAATTTCTAATTGACTTTTGCATGGGATTGGTCAGGATATGATTTTTAACATTCCAAACATATTTTAGGTGTAGGTAGTCTGTAGGTAGTCTACTAAGCTTTGTCTAATGAGGAATCTTAACCCTTTGGGCTGTGGGTCTAACTGTTAAATAAATGTAAAATAGGTCTTGATTATAGACCTTATTCGTGGTGTGACAATGTTTTCCCAATTCAGCGTGAAAAACCTCCGGGGGATTTGAAGAGCTATTGTTTTGAAACTCATCGGGATATCATCGCTATTCCTTTCGTATCCTTTGGGATACTCATGAATTTTTCGAAGAATAAAAACAAAAGAAAATGAATCCCTTGGAGGTTTTTCACGCTGAATTGGGAAAACATTGTCACACCACGAATAAGGTCTATTGAAGTTGGAATGAAGAACCTATAAAATTACAAACAATGAGAGGGAATAATTGAAATTGTTGGAGACATTTTCTTTGCCGAGACTTTGAAAGATTTAGTTAAATTTGTCATGATAGACTACAAGCACTAGAAGTGCGCAACACTTTGCACTATTTAGTAGTAAATAGTGCTAATTAAACAATATAAAACAATAGGATTAGCATAATTTAGCTGTATTTAGTGGTATTTATGTTACACACTTATAGTGTTTGTACTCTATATTGATAAGGTTAAATTCCTTTTTAAAAACATCTTTCACACACTTAAAACAACTCAATTAGTGGAGACTGGTTTCATTTATTTGAACATCTTGTGATATTTTTCTATATTTTATCATTTCTTTAGAGGTTAAGTCCATTTTCTACTTTTTTTAGATCAAAGATTTTAATTCTTCAGATGAAGAAGAGAAAGTTCAGGTAATTTGATCTAACATCATTTTTTCCTTCTTTCTGTCCTTTCATCCTTGCTTGCTTGTTTGCTTGCTTGCTTTATTCATTCATTTGTTCATTCAATATTTCTTCCCCTTAATCATCCACAGTTCACACATTTATTCACTTGCTGTTAAACCCACACACTCAACTAAGCTATCTGTCATTTGACTGGCTGACTGACAGATGGAGGGACAGACAGACAGACAGACAGACTGACAGATGGAGGGACAGACAGACAGACTGGCTGACTGACAGATGGAGGGACAGACAGACATACTGACTGACTGACAGATGGAGGTACAGACAGACAGACTGACTGACTGACAGATGGAGGGACAGACACACAGACTGGCTGTCTGACAGATGGAGGGACAGACAGACTGGCTGACTGACTGGCAGAATGAGAGACAAACAGACAGACTGGCTGTCTGACAGATGGAGGGACAGACACACAGACTGGCTGTCTGACAGATGGAGGGACAGACAGACTGGCTGACTGACTGGCAGAATGAGAGACAAACAGACAGACTGGCTGTCTGACAGATGGAGGGACAGACAGACAGAGAATGGCTGACTGACAGATGGAGGGACAGACACACAGACTGACTTGCTGACTGATTGACATATAAAGGGACAGACAGACTGACTAGGGGATAGTGAGACTAGATGTAGATTTAGGGGCCAAGGGTTTTGAAACTACTGTGATAATTGGAACTTTGATGAATATAAAGTTAGCTTAACCTTCATCTTGTTTTAAAGGAAACTGAAGACCTTGATATAGAAACACCAACACCAACTCCAACCCTTACACCCACCCGTTCAGCCATTCCCGAGAGAACACCCAAAACTGGGAGTGAATGGTTGAAACAAGTACAACACCACTCGTCAAGCACAAACCAAGATGCTCCACATTCTCCTGATATGAAGTTTGATTCTGCAAAGAAGAAACAGAAATTTAAAAGGTTTGACTGCATATTTATTTAAAATAATGAATAAAAATAGTAGAGTACAACCACTAAATGTGTGCAATTGTAATCACTATTTAGCAGTAAATAGCACTAATTAAACAAAACAAAAGAAAATATAATATAATAATTAGCATAAAACAACACTATTTAGTGATATTTATGTTGCACACTTTTAGTGTTTGTACTCTAATTCATTTTGTAAATATCATTAATTATCATTTATTATTCACTGATAATCACTGAGGCTGAGGCAAATACTTGTTTTAGTATAAATACACAGGTGATTCTTTCAAAAGAAAAAATAAAAGAACATAAAGGCATTTTTTTCCGGTAACAACAATGAAGCGAGGTGATTATTGTGTGATAGTGTGCGTTTCTTGACCAATCAGCGCACAAGATTTTCAATAATCACCTGTGTATTTTTACTAAAAATTATTATGCGAAAATAAGTTGAGTGAAAAATCAGAAATTTTTGTGCAACGAAATTGGGTAGTATATAAAGTTGATATATTTATTTTTCTTTCAATAACACAAGGTAATTTTTCATTAGATCCATTTTGAAATCACTGGTGATTCTGCAATCTGATTGGCTCTCAGCAATTTGATTTATTCAGGAATTCTGCCATTTTTATCTGTTTTATTTTAGAGCAAATAGACCTCTTAAGCTTCGTATTTAAATTGCCCATTTCAGATCACATGACATTCCCTTGAGAATTGTTCTTTTATGATGAACGTGTTTAAAATACTTACACATGAAAGAATCAACTCCCAAGAGTGGCATCACATGGTCTGAAATGTGTACAACAAACAATGAAGCTTAAAGTGGACTATTATCAGGGTTTGTGCTACTCCTTAAACTCCTTGAAAACTCCTTGAATTTAATTCACGTTTTCAAGGGCACTTGAAAAGCTCTTGAATTTTACGATTTTAGCAAAACCCTTGAAAACTCCTTGAATTTTTTGCTTCAATCATTACTTGCATGGTTCTGAAATAGATCTAGTCAGAAAAATTGGAAAATCTGAAAGTCAGCCATGTGCAACCACCGTGTAAAACCTTGGCATAGTTAGGTGAACATACTCCTTGAAAAATATTTTTGGGTCTTTGTATACTCCTTGAATAGTTAGCAAGCGTTACCTCAGCACGAACCCTGTATTAGAAAATTGCAAAGCCTCTTCATTCGGAATATTTTGGTAACACCAGGAAACTAAAAGAAAGTTAAACTCATCAATCCGACCAGAATTTCGGATTAGTAAGAGAGGGGCCTGGCTACAAATGCCAGCAGTAACCATGGTAACCCTATCACAACACACCAAGCAACAAACAACGAAGGCAAAGAGTTTTATTGCACTCCACTAAGTTCAATTACCATCATTTCTTAATTTCCCTTTTTATTTTCCCACTTGTCATTTGAAAATGTTCCATAATTACCATTTTCATTTTCATTTTCCCACTTGTCATTTTTCCATTTCCCATTATAACATTTTTATTTATCCACTTTTGCATTGCTGTACCATCCTTTTTCTACCTTATCATTCTATTTTATTTTTTTTTACATCTAATTTTTTTTTTTCATTTTCTCATTCTTATTCTTAGCTTTTCATCCTTTTGGTTTCATATTTTCTACTTTTTCGTTCCTCCTTTTGTTTCTCATTTTCCATTTCTCATTTACTTGTCTTTCATTGTACACTGATTTTTTTAACCCATAGAGGTTTTGCACCATCACATGCCAGTGCCGTACTCTGGACTGCCTGTGGTTAGATGGCAGAACAATAAAATCCCTTTGCTCTCGGGAATTGAATTCTTTCTCATGTAAAACATGGCTGCCGTCACATAATAATGCTAAACCACTATTCCTGTAATTTCAGATCTGGTCTCGCAGAGCAGCTTCAAAGACTCATTAACAGAGAAAAATCAGAAAAATCCTTCAGGGCTCATAAAGAAACAATCAAAAATGAACAAAATGGTACTGTATTACATTTACATCGGTTATATCTTTACCTAAACAGTTTTTGAAACCCTCCTCTTTCTCACTCTTAATCGCAGAGCCCTGTCATTCCTTCAAAAAACCTTTAAAAGATTTTTTTATTAAACCCTGAAACAACCTCTGTGCTGATCTAAGTCAGGGCATGGCTAACTCACAGAAAGAACCCTGAAACAACTTCTGGGCTGATCTAAGTCAGGGCATGGCAAACTCACAGAAAGAACCCTGAAACAACCTCTGGGCTGATCTAAGTCAGGGCATGGCAAACTCACAGATAGAACCCTGAAACAACCTCTGGGCTGATCTAAGTCAGGGCACGGCTAACTCACAGATGGAACCCCGAAACAACCTCTGAGCTGATCTAAGTCAGGGCATGGCTAACTCACATATCCAACCCTGAAACAACCTCTGGACTGATCTAAGTCAGGGCATGGCTAACTCACAGATAGAACCATGAAACAACCTCTGGGCTGATCTAAGTCAGGGCATGGCTAACTCACAGATGGAACCCTGAAACAACCTCTGTGGGCTTACCTAAGTCAGGGCACGGCTAACTCACAGATAGAACCATGAAACAACCTCTGGGCTGATCTAAGTCAGGGCATGGCTAACTCACAGATAGAACCATGAAACAACCTCTGGACTGATCTAAGTCAGGGCATGGCTAACTCAAAGATAGAACCATGAAACAACCTCTGGGCTGATCTAAGTCAGGGCGTAGCTAACTCACAGATGGAACCCTGAAACAACCTCTGTGGGCTTATCTAAGTCAGGGCACGGCTAACTCACAGATAGAACCATGAAACAACCTCTGGGCTGATCTAAGTCAGGGCATGGCTAACTCACAGATCAAACCCTGAAACAACCTCTGGACTGATCTAAGTCAGGGCATGACTAACTCACAGATCAAACCCTGAAACAACCTCTGGGTTGATCTAAGTCAGGGCATGGCTAACTCACAGATAGAACCCTGAAACAACCTCTGGGCTGATCTAAGTCAGGGCATGGCTAACTCACAGATTGAACCCTGAAACAACCTCTGGACTGATCTAAGTCAGGGCATGGCTAACTCACAGATTGAACCCTGAAACAACCTCTGAGCTGATCTAAGTCAGGGCACGGCTAACTCACAGATAGAACCATGAAACAACCTCTGGGCTGATCTAAGTCAGGGCATGGCTAACTCACAGATAGAACCCTGAAACAACCTCTGGGCTGATCTAAGTCAGGGCATGGCTAACTCACAGATAGAACCCTGAAACAACCTCTGGGCTGATCTAAGTCAGGGCACGGCTAACTCACAGATGGAACCCTGAAACAACCTCTGGGCTGATCTAAGTCAGGGCATGGCTAACTCACAGATAGAACCATGAAACAACCTCTGGGCTGATCTAAGTCAGGGCATGGCTAACTCAAAGATAGAACCATGAAACAACCTCTGGGCTGATCTAAGTCAGGGCGTAGCTAACTCACAGATGGAACCCTGAAACAACCTCTGTGGGCTTATCTAAGTCAGGGCACGGCTAACTCACAGATAGAACCATGAAACAACCTCTGGGCTGATCTAAGTCAGGGCATGGCTAACTCACAGATCAAACCCTGAAACAACCTCTGGGCTGATCTAAGTCAGGGCATGGCTAACTCACAGATCAAACCCTGAAACAACCTCTGGACTGATCTAAGTCAGGGCATGACTAACTCACAGATCAAACCCTGAAACAACCTCTGGGTTGATCTAAGTCAGGGCATGGCTAACTCACAGATCTAACCCTGAAACAACCTCTGGGTTGATCTAAGTCAGGGCACGGCTAACTCACAGATCTGAGACATGACGTAAAATAAAAAATATTAATGATATTTATTTTATCATTTTATTATTTACTGGTTATATTCTCAGCTGCAGCCGAGCAAGATTCTTCTTCAGCCCTTGACGTCCAGGTACTATCATTACAGACCCAGTACTCCCTACACATCACCAGATGTTGTGTCTTACCGAATAAAGGAGAGTCTGCAGCACCCAATGTACTTGATATAGTATTTGATACTCCGACTATGAAAGAGCTGATGATAAGAGTGGGGTCTGCTGTAAGGATACACCCACCATGGTAAGTTGAAGCAATAGGACATTCGCGAGTTCCAAATTACCGCTGTGTTACTTGATTGCAGACTCATTTTGTTGGGAAGCATGGGTGGCGTAGTGGTGAGAGCGCGTTACCGTGAAAAGCTTGGTATCTTATGCTTGCTTGCCGTGACTGTGATGGTTTTTTAGGATTTCGATTGGATGAAGAAATAGAAAACACGCGTGCGTGCTGTGTGCAGTTATAAAGCACGCGGGGATTGGCAGAACACAAGAGAAGTGTTAGGAGTAGCACGACACGTAGCGGAGTGCTTCTGGACACTTCTCGAGTGTTCTGCCAATCCCCAAGTGCTTCATAACTGCACACAGTACAGCAAGCAATCCCCAAGTGCTTCATAACTGCACACAGTACAGCAAGCAAGTTTTTAAATTCTTTCATAAAATACAAATTACGATAACTGTGCACTGTGTACTCTCATAAAGCACGCGCTCACAACCAATCAGAACGCGAGATTTAGAACAGTTATTTTTTTAATGTTGTTTTCTTGTGCAATTTGATTGGTCTAACAGTGCAGTGACCTCGGTGATGACTGTGGTCACGCCGTGTGCAAAATATTGAAAACCACAGAAATGATGTTGGATGGTTATTGCTTGTTTTTCAGGCAAAAGCTCCATGTTACATCATCACCCTTTCCTGTCCTGTTGTGTACTTATTACTGTGAAGTACTACCAACACCATCTGGACCACCACCTGTTGATGTGGCCTCTCTTCCAGGTATGATATATAATCATCACTGTTGTCATTATCATCATTAACATCATTATCACCATCATCACAATCATTGTTATCAACATCATCACCATCATCATCATTATTATCACCATCATTACCACTTTCATCATCAATATTATCGTTATCGTTATCATCATCATCACTATTATTACCATCATCATAACCTTCATCACATCACATCACAACCACCATTATCACCACCACCATCATCACCATCATCATCACCATCATCATTACCATCATCATCATCATCACCATCATCACCATCACCATCACCATCACCACCATCATAATCTTTATTCACAATATCATCTACAATATCATCATTACCAGGTTCAATTTCCTTTACGACTTGAAGAAACCAGCAAATACTTTAGAGGCAATTTTATGTTCCTGACATATTCCTGTTTTTGTTCAGTTTTAAGCTGGACCAGCAGTAAACTTGATCAAGGAGCTACTCACTTGGTTTCTTCACCAAAAAAGGTAAAAAAATGTTTACGCTTTTTTGAAATTAAAGTGACAGTTGTTTGTTGTTTGCCCTTGGTTATTTATGGGGTTTCCCAATCCATATTCTCTGGTTTTCCAAACTCTGAATAAAAAGCAACTTGTAGATCCCAAAAAGATCTAGTTACTTTATACAACTGTGGTAAATCTTCTTGCTTCCTTGCTTCCTTGCTTCCTTGCTTCCTTGCTTCCTTGCTTCCTTGCTTCCTTGCTTCCTTGCTTCCTTGCTTCCTTGCTTCCTTGCTTCCTTGCTTCCTTGCTTCCTTGCTTCCTTGCTTCCTTGCTTCCTTGCTTCTTTCCTTTCTCCCTTCCTTGGCGTCTTTCCTTCCTTTTCTTCCCACTATTTCCCTGATTATTATCGTTTAAAGTTGTTTTTAACTAATAATTACATCATCTCACTACAGTCATTTCAGCCAACAAGACTCCTATTTGGAGAGTCTCAATCAAATAAACACGATACCCCAAACAGTACAGAATCCATGGCAACCGACGAGGCAAGCCAAGCCAAAAAGACCAAAAAGTTACTGTCAATAGCAAAAGCAATAGAAGCCCAAGGGGGGTGTAGTGGGGGAAGTGTTTCTTTTGAGGCTGTGGTACAGAGGGTTTATAGAAGGAGAGTCAAGGTTGCGAGGGAGAAGGCGTTTGACAGGTAAGATAGAGGTTCCTATAGTTACCACGAATAATTGCTGCGAGCAACACTAATCTTTACAGTTGGGATGTATGTGTGCTGTATGCCATAAAAAATCTCGATTTGCTCGATTTTGTGTATGCGGTATATATGTTCAGTGGAGGTCTGACCAAAATTTTGCACTTAGCCACCTGACTAAAATACCTAACCGTTAGGAGATCGTTACTTGAAATACCTAACCGTTAGGAGATCGTTACTTGAAATACCTAACCGTTAGGAGATCGTTACTTGAAATACCTAACCGTTAGGAGATCGTACCTTGAAATACCTAACGGTTAGGAGATCGTTACTTGAAATACCTAACCGTTAGGAGATCGTTACTTGAAATACCTAACCGTTAGGAGATCGCTACATGAAATACCTAACCGTTAGGAGATCGTTACTTGAAATACCTAATCGTTAGGAGATCGTTACTTGAAATACCTAACGGTTAGGAGATCGTTACGTGAAATACCTAACCGTTAGGAGATCGTTGCTTGAAATACCTAACCGTTAGGAGATCGATACTTGAAATACCTAACGGTTAGGAGATCGTTACGTGAAATACCTAACGGTTAGGAGATCGTTACTTGAAATACCTAACCGTTAGGAGATCGCTACATGAAATACCTAACCGTTAGGAGATCGTTACGTGAAATACCTAATCGTTAGGAGATCGTTACTTGAAATACCTAACGGTTAGGAGATCGTTACGTGAAATACCTAACCGTTAGGAGATCGCTACATGAAATACCAAACCGTTAGGAGATCGTTACGTGAAATACCTAATCGTTAGGAGATCGTTACTTGAAATACCTAACCGTTAGGAGATCGTTACTTGAAATACCTAACCGTTAGGAGATCGTTACTTGAAATACCTAACCGTTAGGAGATCGTTACTTGAAATACCTAACCGTTAGGAGATCGTTACTTGAAATACCTAATCGTTAGGAGATCGTTACGTGAAATACCTAACGGTTAGGAGATCGTTACGTGAAATACCTAACCGTTAGGAGATCGATACTTGAAATACCTAACCGTTAGGAGATCGATAATTGAAATACCTAACCGTTAGGAGATCGATACCTGAAATACCTAACCGTTAGGAGATCGTTACGTGAAATACCTAACCGTTAGGAGATCGTTGCTTGAAATACCTAACCGTTAGGAGATCGTTACTTGAAATACCTAACCGTTAGGAGATTGTTACGTGAAATACCTAACGGTTAGGAGATCGTTACTTGAAATACCTAACCGTTAGGAGATCGTACCTTGAAATACCTAACGGTTAGGAGATCGTACCTTGAAATACCTAACGGTTAGGAGATCGATACTTGAAATACCTAACGGTTAGGAGATCGATACTTGAAATACCTAACCGTTAGGAGATCGTACCTTGAAATACCTAACGGTTAGGAGATCGATACTTGAAATACTTAACGGTTAGGAGATCGATACTTGAAATACCTAACGGTTAGGAGATCGATACTTGAAATACCTAACCGTTAGGAGATCGATACTTGAAATACCTAACCGTTAGGAGATCGATACTTGAAATACCTAACGGTTAGGAGATCGATACTTGAAATACCTAACCGTTAGGAGATCGATACTTGAAATACCTAACGGTTAGGAGATCGATACTTGAAATACCTAACGGTTAGGAGATCGTACCTTGAAATACCTAACCGTTAGGAGATCGTTACTTGAAATACCTAACCGTTAGGAGATCGTTACTTGAAATACCTAACCGTTAGGAGATCGTTACTTGAAATACCTAACCGTTAGGAGATCGTTACTTGAAATACCTAATCGTTAGGAGATCGTTACGTGAAATACCTAACGGTTAGGAGATCGTTACGTGAAATACCTAACCCTTAGGAGATCGATACTTGAAATACCTAACCGTTAGGAGATCGATAATTGAAATACCTAACCGTTAGGAGATCGATACCTGAAATACCTAACCGTTAGGAGATCGTTACGTGAAATACCTAACCGTTAGGAGATCGTTGCTTGAAATACCTAACCGTTAGGAGATCGTTACTTGAAATACCTAACCGTTAGGAGATTGTTACGTGAAATACCTAACGGTTAGGAGATCGTTACTTGAAATACCTAACCGTTAGGAGATCGTACCTTGAAATACCTAACGGTTAGGAGATCGTACCTTGAAATACCTAACGGTTAGGAGATCGATACTTGAAATACCTAACGGTTAGGAGATCGATACTTGAAATACCTAACCGTTAGGAGATCGTACCTTGAAATACCTAACGGTTAGGAGATCGATACTTGAAATACTTAACGGTTAGGAGATCGATACTTGAAATACCTAACGGTTAGGAGATCGATACTTGAAATACCTAACCGTTAGGAGATCGATACTTGAAATACCTAACCGTTAGGAGATCGATACTTGAAATACCTAACGGTTAGGAGATCGATACTTGAAATACCTAACCGTTAGGAGATCGATACTTGAAATACCTAACGGTTAGGAGATCGATACTTGAAATACCTAACGGTTAGGAGATCGTGCCTTGAAATACCTAACCGTTAGGAGATCGTTACTTGAAATACCTAACCGTTAGGAGATCGTTGCGTGAAATACCTAACCGTTAGGAGATCGTTGCTTGAAATACCTAACCGTTAGGAGATCGTTACTTGAAATACCTAACCGTTAGGAGATTGTTACGTGAAATACCTAACGGTTAGGAGATCGTACCTTGAAATACCTAACCGTTAGGAGATCGTTACTTGAAATACCTAACCGTTAGGAGATCGTTACTTGAAATACCTAACGGTTAGGAGATCGTTACTTGAAATACCTAACCCTTAGAAGATCGATACTTGAAATACCTAACCGTTAGGAGATCGTTACTTGAAATACCTAACCGTTAGGAGATCGTTACTTGAAATACCTAACGGTTAGGAGATCGTTACGTGAAATACCTAACCGTTAGGAGATCGTTGCTTGAAATACCTAACCGTTAGGAGATCGTCACTTGAAATACCTAACCGTTAGGAGATTGTTACGTGAAATACCTAACCGTTAGGAGATCGTTACGTGAAATACCTAACCGTTAGGAGATCGTTGCGTGAAATACCTAACCGTTAGGAGATCGTTGCTTGAAATACCTAACCGTTAGGAGATCGTTACTTGAAATACCTAACCGTTAGGAGATTGTTACGTGAAATACCTAACGGTTAGGAGATCGTACCTTGAAATACCTAACCGTT
>WHPX01000996.1:112500-243809 GCA_011057435.1 Actinia equina
ATGAAGAAACCTCCAAGAGATGCGCCGTCTGGTGCCGAGTAATCTGTTCTCGGCCCAACCTCACTTCCACAAGACCCAACACAAATTATCCGAGCTGGACTGGGAAGGTTTTAGTGACTGACGTATCGCTGCATCGCCAACCAAAGGAATCCCAAGATAGAGATTCTGATGAATCTTTACCGCGGTATGTGAATTTGGAAGTGCGTCCATCGAATGTGCTGTCGGAATCTGTACTGAAGGCTGTGAGTGAAGCTGGGAGTGTATTGTATATAGAAGACGTGGCGTACACTGGAAAAGGTATTGGTTTCGTTTTTACTGAGTGATCAAAACAATAAACGGAAAGAGCGCACGTGCGCAGGTTGAAGACGCACGGGAGTAGGGTAAGACAAACTTTAAACAGCATCCGGTTACTAAAAATAGCCCTACCGGGAATTTACGTGGCGCGCGCGTTATTAAGGAGTCTCTTGAGTTTCGTGGTCCGTCAAAATTAGTTGCGCAAGATAATATAAGTTTATAAAAAGTAATTGCGTCCTTTTTTTAAATAATAAAGCAGATGCGCAAGTTATTCACGCAGATTCTTATACAACGATCAAAAGAGGCATGACTGATCCCAGTCAGGCAGAGACTAACGAGGTGAGTTATCTTTAGAATAATGTGCCTTTAGGCAAAGACACTATAGAGGGAGGGGAAGTCGCGGGGAGAAAACTGGGGAAAAAACCCCGGAAATTCCGGTTGGAAAATAAGTGATATGCATAATTCCGATCGGAAAGTTCCGGAAAACTCGGTCTTCCGATTGAGGTAATTCTCTTTTCCCGCTCTTTTCGGTACTTCCGGTAGACGCGTGTTCCATTTTTCGAAAGTCAAAGTTTCCCGCTCTTTTCTTTCATTAGCGAATGAATTTTCCAACCGGATGGAATGCTTTAAATGGTAAGCACCCCAAGTCGCGGGGACAACAGCAGGCATAGCTCAGTTGGTTAGTGCGCGGCCTTCAGAGCTAGAGGTCTATAGTTCGATTCTCAGGAACTCCACGCCTGTTTCGACTTCTCTCTGTGCTGTGTAGCTTTAGCTTTATTATACCCGTAATAAGGAACATTGATAGTCTGATAGCACCTTCCAGCGCTTTATACATGAGCCCTGGCCCTGAATTAGGCAACATCTCTCTGCATGTCGAGGTAAAAACCTTGCTTTACATTTAAAAAAATAGATCTCTTTACCTTGAGGGTAATGTTTCCCCATTTCAGACCGCGTGTCATTCCCTTGAGAATAAGATTCTTTGTTAGAATGTTGATCATCACAGTGAATAAGCGATCTAAGCGAACGCTGTAAAGAAAGACCTGAAAAAATTATTTCAGGCTTCAACGGGAATCGATCAATAAGATTCTTTGTTTGAGTTGTGTCCATATTCATGTGTATTCTCATGAGCAACCGTTAAACAAAGAAATGATGCTCTAGGGAATGACACGTGGTCTGAAATGGAAAAATACAAATGGGATTTAGCAGTGGCTTTCCACAGACAGTGGCTCTTCATTCACTGAAATTCCAATTAGAATTTTATAAACCAAGGTTTATAAATCCAAGTTGATAGAAATCTCAGATCTCCTGATTTCGTTGCGACACAAGTTACTCAGCGAATCTATATAGTCTTCCCAGTTTCCATGACGACTCTTACGTGTTATTTTACATCATAGGGTGACGTACAAGTCATGCCATTAAACATCTACACAGAGTTAATCGCTCTCAGGACAAGAGAGTTTATAACTCCTCTCTCATCGACTACGACACCGGGGTCTCTATGTAAAGTTCAAGGTAAGATCATTGTAATTTTTTTTACTTGCTCTTATTCAATGCGAATCGAGAAATTGTCAAAACAGGGTTTTATTTTTCCTCTCGAAATTATAGATTTGCAAGCTAATAAAGAAAAAATAACATTGCTAATAAGCGCTTGATAACACTAATGCAATAATAATAAGCCTGAAGCGAGATGACGTTTTACCCCCGACTCTATACCATAATAGTTTTTAACATTCTTTCATATTAAAATTTTTGATTCCTTAAAGAATACAGGAACAATAGTCATAATTAAAGAACAAAAGCAATGTGAAAAGGATTATGGTCTAGAGACGGGGGTAAAACGTCATCTCGCTTCAGGCTTATTAAGGAGTTATATTTTGATTGCAATGGCTGGTAATTTTTTCAAGGCTTCACGACACCCCAGTTTTGCAGTGACGTCATTTCTACATCATTTCAACATCACTATTTCAGATCGACTAATGCGTTTTGGCTTTGCGTCAACTATTAAACTATCGTAAAGGCATACATTTGAAAACGCTCTCCAGAGTGGAGACATTTCAAAATGGAGGTCTATCGTATTAGTATGGACAGCAAAAAAGGAGGCTTTAGTAAACACTGACGTCATTTACACTGGCACGTCTGTTTTTCGCATGCGCAGATGATGATATTGCCTCATTTCCAATCGTATCTGCGTTTTTGATCGTTTGAGTGTGCACGGGCGAAAACGCTATGAAAACGCTAGTGGGGGCGCGAAGCTTTCGATGCGTTTTCGGTGAAATAAAAACGGAGGGTTTTATGGACGCTAAGTGTAGACGAAGTCAGAGGCATTAAGAGACACCATTCATGGTCTTTTATTATGGTATATACAGTCAATTCAAAAAACGTTGTCGTCGACCGGCTCAAGCCTACGCGACTGGACCGAAAGGAATATGGGTAAAAATCACTGAAGCGGTTAAATATTCGTTCTGAATTAATTGTTTCCGCTAGTAGTAAAGATAATAATGGCGAGAAACAATCCATCAAACTCATGTCTTCGGGTTTAGGGAAAGAAAAACAAAGTAGTTATGATTCAGTTCACGATTCCGAAAATATGAAGGCATTAAAAAAACGTCTCCTTCAACACTTCCTGCTCGCCTACCAAATCGGCTTCAATGATTGCCACCCAGAGTTCCTTTCGGTCCAGTCGCGTAGGCTTGAGTTGGTCGACGACAACATTTTTTGAATTGACTGTATTTCTCAAGTAGAATGTTTTACCCAGTGGCATCTCTATTGAGCGACCGCCCGTGGGGAATTTGTCAAGAAGCCACTAAATAGAGGTTGGTCGCTTAAGAAGAGCTAGCTCGCTGAACAGAGGCTGGTCGGTAAATAGAGGTTGGTCGCTTAATACAGGTTCTACTGTAGTAAGGTTTACAGGGCTCGCACTAAATGTTTATTTTTTTCAGGTGCTGTATGTGGTGTTGATGAAGAGTCAGCTTGCTTTTGGCTCGAGTGCGCGACATGCGGCTCTCAGGATCTCGTGGAAAGAAACGGGTAAATATCTTATTTTTACATGATCAGAGGTTGTTTCAGGGTTCAATCTGTGAGTTAGCCATGCCCTGACTTAGATCAGCCCAGAGGTTGTTTTAGGGTTCTATCTGTGAGTTAGCCATGCCCTGACGTAGATCAGCCCAGAGGTTGTTTTAGGTTATCGATAAAACTTGAAGGTTTGTTTGTTTTCGCTATTTTACTCAGTTTACCGTACTATTGCCCGTTCTGCAAGGCTGACGTACTTGAACCTCAAACCAAGACTAATCTTGACGTCTCGATAAAATGTGACTCGTGGAAAGAGGGTCAGGTCGTCATTAAGGTAATTCAAGCCCTTGAGTTTCGTTTATGAGAAATCTTTCAACCGTTTTCTCAAGGTTGCGTGCGCATCCAAATTTAAGGAACTTGACGGGTCACGATACCAGAACACGAGTATTATCATGCATTGCTATGATTTTTTTCAATAAGAATTCATAAAATCAATTATTTTCGTCTTAAAATATAAATTTATAAGCTGTCTTCTCAATTTTACTGAATTTGCGTTTTTTTCAGTTTTGTGGCCCGTCAAGTTGGATGCGCACGCAGCCTTGAGAAAAAGGTCTATAGAGGATTTGCACCATCACGTGACGGCGCTCATAATACAGCTTGGGCTGCCTGTGGTTAGAATAGCAGAACAATGAAATCCCTTTGCTCTTGGGAATAGAATTCTTTCTCATATAAAACGACTGTATTGTTTCTGCCATCTAACATGGCTGCCGTCACGTGATGGTGCAAAGCCTCTATAGTCCCTTTTGTCATTCCGTTAATACCGCTGTGTTTTTTTTGACTGAAGACTCATCTGCACAGGCTTAGCCTCGCTTAAGAGCAAATCAACTGTAATGTAAAGAAAAGCAGCTTGAACAATACCAATGTTCTATAATGACTTATAAACGAGGTTAAAGGCGCGATGACACGGAGCAATTTTCTCTGCAACTTGTCTCGCAAGAGCGTTGCGACACAAGTTGCCCGAGTGTTTACACGGTGAAACGGAGACGCAATCGTTGCCAAAAGTAGAAACGAATTCTACTTTCTGCAACGATTGCTGCAACTTGTCTCGCAACATTTTTCTGATTGTGCTGTAGTTTACACGCTGCAAATCCCCATGCAACTTGTGTCGCAACGCCGTTGCGAGACAAGTTGCAGAGAAAATTGCTCGACTTATCGCACCTTACGCCTGTGCAAATGAGTCTGTGGTATTCAAAAACAGCGGTATGCATGGAATGCGCCCTTCACGAATAAAACCCCTCGGCTCAGGCATATTGAAAGAGGAATCTTATTCTCAAGAGAATGACATGTGGTCTGAAATGGGAAAACATTACGCTCTAGCCGAAGAGGTCTATTCAAGATTGATTTTTAAAAAGCTTAATATACTTGTAATTTTGTATCAGCTTCTTCAAGGTACTATCGAACAGCTACTACCAGTATCTTACCAGAACAGCGACCAGGTAATCCGTTTGTACTTCAAATACAGCTATTTCGAAAAAGTTGGTGAAGGTCTTGTTGCATGTCGCTTACTAAGCTTGAAATGCACTACATTTATCCGTGAATAATCTCAGCAAAGAAGAAAATATGCCGAAAACAGAATAAATGACCTTTCGCTGATTATATTCACATGCTGTTTGGGCTTGGTATGCAACATGCAACGTGCAACATGCAACATGCAACGTGCAACATGCAACATGCAACAAACCTTTACCAACAAATAGCTGTATTCAACTATTTTTGGACACTCTACACTACACACTCACTACCACTACATTTAGGCCTGGTTTACAGGAGCAACGCAAATGCGGACAAATTAAGATACACAAGCATAATAGTGATTGTTTGCATCAAAAGCAGTTTAGAACGCAAACACAAATGCAAAGAATGGAATTATAAAATGACTGTTTATAAATCTCGCATTCTGATTGGTTGTGAGCGCGTGCTTTATGAGAGCATACAGCACGCATGCGCACTTTGCATAAAAGAAATAAAAAGCTTGCTTGCTGTGCTGTGTGGAATTATAAAGCACTTGGGGATTGGCAGAACACTCGAGAAGTGTCGAGAAGTACTCCGCTACGAGTCGTGCTTCTCCTAACACTTCTTTCGTGTTCTGCCAACCCCCGCGTGCTTCAGTTATAACTGCACACAGCACGCGCGCGCGTTTTCTATTTCTTCAACAGTACACGAAAACTTTTTCATTTTCTTGTACTATTGTGCTTGCATTTACATCTACGTTTGCGTTGCTCTTGTAAACCAAATCTCAACTGACATGTTGGTCTTGCGGAGGTAAAAAACTGGAGAAAAACGGCCTCGTGGCAAGGAAGAGAACAACGCATCAAACAAACTCTACTCACGTGTGGCGTCCATCGAAATCAAACCCGCGACTCAACCCTTAACTCTGGTTCTACTAGCGACGCTGCAAGCACGGAAACAACTCCATGATCCCGCTATGAAAAATTTAAGTTACTTGACGGGCCACGATACCAGAACAGGAGCTTTATAATGAGAATTATCATAAATATTTCTATGTGATTTTTCGATAAGAATTCATAAAATCGATTTTTCTCCTCTTTGAATATAAAACTGGCTTTTCAATTTTACGGAATTTGCGTTTTTCAAATTTTGTCGACCGTCAAGTTGGATGCGCACGAAACCTTGAGAAAACGGTCTATTAAAATTGGTCGCCATATTTCAATTCCTTGTATTATTAAATTCACTTCCCATTAATGTTAGAAACAGTCAATCTATTAATGATTTTAAAAAGCAACTCAAGACATATCTTTTTAGGTTAGCTTATTTTAAGTATAGATCTTTTTAGAATTTAGTTTTTTGATTAAATAGTTGTCTATTAGTTTTTTGATCGTACTTGTAAACAGCGCTTTGAGCACAAGGAAAGCCCGGGGGGGGGGGGGGGGGGGTACTCCGCCAGAATTTGGGTAGGGGTGTTCCGCTGGGATTCTGAAAGGGGTACCCTGTTTATGACAAAAAAAAATCGTATTTGTAGATCCTGTTTATGACAAAAGATATAATTAATTGCACTGAGTTCCTGTTTCAATTATCATGTCATCTCACGTATCGTTTTTTTTACGACCATGGTAACCAGTTTCAGTCAATACGAAAGTAGAAACCCTGAATATGACAGGAAACTCAGGAAGAACTTGGACCTTGAGTGAAATTGCATACCCTGTTTATGACAAGAAGCTCGAAAAACCATACCCTGTTCAGCGGATCATCCCCGTATAGTTCATATATGGGAGTACCCCCCCCCCCCCCCCCCGGAAGGAAAGGCGCTTTATAAATAATAAAGTTATTATCATTATATTACTATCTTTTGATAAAGGTTTCTAATATTTCCTATAGGGCTACGTCATTGATTGTGTGCTTGGCAAACGTCTTGGTCCCTTGTACTGTTACGTTAACGAACACAGTGGATCACTTGCTAAGTTGGACGAAATTACTGTGTCTTTATAATCTATCATAACTGGTTCGAAAGGTAATCAAAATACTTAAAAATACGCCGTTAGAATTTAATTTATTACGATCTTGTATCTCTGTTATAGCAAAAAATAAAATCCTTAGTGTAAAGTTAAGCAGAGATTGTTTGATCGATATTTGATCAGTGCTGAACTTGGAAATTTTTTACCAAAAAAATCCATTCTATTACTGAAGAAATAGAAAATGCGCACGTGTGCTGTGTGCAGTAAAGCACGCGGGGTTGGCAGAACACGAGAAACGTGTTAGGAGAAGCACGACGCGTATTCTCGACACTTCTCGAGTGTTCTGCCAATCTCCAAGTGCTTTATAACTGCACACAGCAAAACAAGGAATTTTTTCATTTCTTTTATAAAATACAAATTGCAAAAACCGTTTTTTAGATAGGAATGACGCAACTGAAAGTGCGCGCGTGTGCTGTGTGCTCTCATAAAGCACGCGCTCCCAACCAATCAGAACGCGAGATTAATAACAGTTATTTTAGAATTAACGCACAGGGGGCAGAGGGGGGCCACTTATCTTTCATTGTTTACGAAATTGTCTTGTCGCTCCGCCATCTTATTTTATATTATTTACCGCTGTACATAATATGAATAAACTTGAGCCCGTCAGATACCGCGCGCGCTGTGCGTAAATCTATAAATATCTATAAATATCTATAAATATCTATTGATATTTTTTTTCAATTTTTTCAAGCAATCATCCACTGTAAGCTAAGGCAGAACAGCACAGCGCGCGCGGTTTCTGACGGGCTCAAGTTTATTCATATTATGTACAGCGGTAAATAATTATATATGTAATTATATATGTAATATATATATATAGTCATTATAATTTAAAATTAAAATCATTATCTTGATATTATTTACGTAGTGTGAACAATTTAGCTATTCTAGTTCTGTAAAATCTCGCAGTACAAATGGCACTTTGTTCGTGTTTTTTCAAGATTTATCATTTCCAGGCCCGTAACGAGAAGGGGGGGGAGTGAGGTAACGATGGCTTTTTGCATGTTCTTAGCTTAAAAAACGCTAAAACTCTCCGTTTTTGAACTACCATGGGAAAGATAACACACGTTTTGGTACTTTTGACTTCAAGCTCACGAAGTTCGTTCAAAACTCATTCGCGATGAATAAATTATCTCTGTGAGTGACGTTGAAGCCAGTAAAATGTTTCAAAAGCTCTCTTCCAGATAAATAGATTTTTTTCTCTTTGAAAAACGTGATTTACTTGTCCAATTTATAGGCAACTAGTTTTAGGAAGCTAAATTCTAAATTTCTGAGCCATTTTCGAACTAACTTGAGAAAGAAAACACACCTTTTGGGACTTTTGACCTCAAGCTGACGAAGTCGATACAAAGTTCATGTAAAATGAATAAATTATCTCTGTGAGTGACGTTGAAGCCAGCAAAATGTTTCAAAAGTTCGGAGATAAATAGATTTTTTCTCTTAGAAAAACGTAATTTGCTTGTCCAATTTATGGGCAACTAGTTTTAGGAAACTAAATTATAATTTTCTGTGCCATTTTTGAACTATCTTGAGAAAGAAAATACACCTTTTGGCACTTATGACGTCAAGCTGACAAAGTCGGTACAAAGTTCATGCGAGATGAATAAATTATCTCTGTGAGTGACGTCTAAGCCAGTAAAATGTTTTAAAAATTCAGAGATAAATAGATTTTTTTCTCTTAGAAAAACGTAATTTACTTCTTCAATTTATGGGCAACTAGTCTTAGAAACGTAAATTCTGATTTTCTGTGCCGCTTTTAAACTATCTTGAGAAAGAAAACACACGTTTTAGTACTTTTGACTTCCTGCTCACAAAGTTCGCTCAAAACTCATTCGCGATGAATAAATTATCTCTTTGAGTGACGTTGAAGCCAGTAAAATGTTTCAAAAGTTCAAGAAATAAATATATATTTTTATCTTAGAAAATCGTAATTTACTTCTCCAATTCATATGCAACTAGTTTTGGAAAACTAATTTCTAATTTTCTAATCCGTTTTTGAACTATTTTGAGAAAGAAAACACACATTTTGGTACTTTGACTTGAAGCTCACCAAGTTGGTTCAAAACTCATTCGCGATGAATAAATTATCTCTGTGAGTGACGTTGAAGCCAGTAAAATGTTTCAAAAGTTCAGAGATAAATAGATTTTTTTCTCTTAGAAAAACGTAATTTACTTCTCCAGTTCATAGGCACCTTATTTTAGAAAACTATATTCTAATTTTCTGAGCCGTTTTTGAACATTCTAGAAAAAGAAAACACGTTTTGGTACTTTTGACCTCAAGCTCACGAAGTTCGTTCAAAACTCGTTCGCGATGAATAAATTATCTAAGTGAGTGACGTTGAAGCCAGTAAAATGTTGCAAAAATTCAGAGATAAATAGATTTTTTCTCTTAGAAAAACGTAATTTACTTCTTCAATTCATAGGCAACTAGTTTTAGAAACGTAAATTCTAATTTTCTGCGCCCCTTTTGAACTATCTTGAGAAAGAAAACACACCTTTTGGTACTTTTGACTTCAAGCTCACAAAGAAGTTCAAAGTTCATTGGGAATGAAGACATTATCTCTGTGAGTGACAAAATGTTTCAAAAGTTCAGAGATAAATAGATTTTTTTCTCTTACAAATTCGTAATATACTTCTCCAATTCAGAGGCACCTTATTTTAGAAGACTATATTCTAATTTTCTGAGCCATTTTTGAACTATCTAGAAAAAGAAACACACGTTTTGGTACTTTTGACCTCAAGCTCACGAAATTCGTTCAAAACTCATTGGCGATGAATAAATTATCTCTGTGAGTGACGTTGAAGCCAGTAAAATGTCACAAGAGCTCACTTCAGATAAATAGATTTTTTTCTCTTAGTAAATCGTCATTTACTTCTCCAATTCATAGGCAACTAGTTTTAGGAAGCTAAATTGTAATTTTCTGTGCCATTTTCGAACTATCTTGAGAAAGAAAACACACCTTTTGAAACTTTTGACTTCAAGCTGACAAAGTCGTTACAAAGTTTATGTAAAATGAATAAATTATCTCTGTGAGTGACATTGAAGCCAGCAAAATGTTTCAAAAGTTCAGAGATAAATAAATTTTTTTCTCTTACAAAATCGTAATATACTTCTCCAATTCAGATGCACCTTATTTTAGAAAACTATATTCTAATTTTCTGAACCCCTTTTGAACTATCTTGAGAAAGAAAACACACCTTTTGGTACTTTTGACTTCAAGCTGACAAAGTCGGTACAAAGTTCATTGCAAATGAATAAATTATCTCTGTGAGTGACGTTGAGCCCAGTAAAATGTCACAAGAGCTTACTTCAGATAAATAGTTTTTTTTCTCTTAGAAAAACGTAATTTACTTGTCCAATTTATAGGCAACTAGTTTTAGAAAACTAAATTCTAATTTTCTGAACCATTTTAAAAACATTCTAGAGAAAGAAAACACACGTTTTAGTACTTTTGACTTCAAGGTGTCAATGTCGGTACAAAGTTCATGTAAGTTGAATAAATTATCTCTGTGAGTGACGTTGAAGCCAGCCAGTAAAATGTTTCAAAAGGTCACTTTAGATTTTTTTCTTTGGAAAATCGTAATTTACTTCTCCAATTCATAGGCACCTTATTTTAGAAAACTATATTCTAATTTTCAGTGCCCCTTTTGAACTATCTTGAGAAAGAAAACACACGTTTTGGTACTTTTGACTTCAAGCTCACGAAATTCGTTCAAAACTCATTGGCGATGAATAAATTATCTCTGTGAGTGACGTTGAAGCCAGTAAAATGTTTCAAAAGTTCAGAGATAAATAGATTTTTTTCTCTTAGAAAAACGTAATTTACTTGTCCACATTATAGGCAACTAGTTTTAAAAAACTAAAGTCTAATTTTCTGTGCCCCTTTTGAACTGTTCTGAGAAAGAAAACACGTTTTAGTACTTTTGACTTCCAGCTCACAAAGTCGGTTCAAAGTTCATTTGGAATGAATAAATTATCTTTGTGAGTGACGTTGAGGCCAGTAAAATGTCACAAGAGCTTACTTCAGATAAATATATTTTTTCTCTTAGAAAATCGTAATTAACTTGTCCAATTTGTAGGCAACTAGGCCCCGTCCACACGTATTGGGAAATTTTTGTATCCGCAAATTTTTTTTTCGGGGAAACGAATTGCGTCCACACGTGTCCAGAAATTTTTGTATCCGTATCCGGAAATTTTCGAAAACGGTCTCCAGAGTGAAAATTTTCGAATACGCTGACGCAAACACGATTTTGCGCATGCTCAATAAGAAAAACTATACGTCAAAGGGACTAGGCACTAGCGTGCATCAGGGCGGGTCAAGAAATTTCCGGATACGTGTGGACTGTGCCTTAGTTTTAGAAAACTAAATTTTAATTTTTTGAGCTATCTTGAGAAAGAAAACAGGTTTTGGCACTTCGGACTTCAAGGTCACCAAGTCGGTTCAAAATTCATGTTGGATGAATAAGTTACCTGAAATAGTGCTTCGCAGAGTCGCAGTAAAAGCGCCATTCAATAGATCAGTTAAGAAGAAAAATTTTAGCTTTTAATTTTTCTTGAGTTTATTTTTTATTGTAGATATATTATGAAAGATTGTAAAGTGTAGCTCCTCCAAGTATTTTCTCTGTCTGCATTCTATCAAAATACGTTTTTCTTTCAAGATTTCTTTTGATGAAGTTTTCAAAAGCTGTTTTCATGTGAACAGGAACAGCACCGCAACACTCAAATGGCTTCCGAATTCAAGCAATTTGATTGGTTGATGTCCACTTTCTTGGTTTTTGATTGGTTGAGGAGGAAAGCCATTTAAGAGTCATCAAAAACGTTGATACGCTTCTAAACATAATTTTTTTCCCCAAAGCTAAAATGGTACAAAAGTTATTATTTAGGTCTTTCCATAACGTTTTCTTTGTAGTGTTGGTGGTAAGGTCTCCAACATACTGAGCAACGGCCTTTCCACAACGACCAACGCACCATCTCGACAGAAATTCAAAAAAGTAATGGCTTGTACTTCTTGCAAATTTTAAAAGATTTCAGTTCTTTACTTTCAGATTTTTCCTCGGGTCTTTCCTTTTCTTTTTGTTCTTTTCCCTTCTTCTTCCCTTTTTTTCCAACTGTATCTAGTTTTTCAGTCTTAGCTTTCCAATGTTTGTCTTCTAAATCGGCTTTGAACGGCCTTTTTCTATTTTCCTCTGGTTTAACTATTTTCTCAAATATAGCTACATCGGGTTCGGGCAAAGGCTGTGAAAACAACCAAAACACAACGTTAAAAAAAACTTATTTTGATATATTCTCGTTGCATTTTTTTGTTTGGCAATGGGGGGCGGTTCGAACCTGCCTACAAAGGTTTGTTTTGTTTTCACAATTTTTTGGTAAAACTTTTGTTCATCAACATTGAAAATTTCTTTGTTCCACGGAGCTAAATTTTCTTTCTACAGAAGAACATAGAATTGTTGTGCGTGAATGAGAGGTTCTCACTAACACTAGCGTGCCCCCTTCCCAACAAATTCAACTAATTCATGCTGGGTTCCTGTGGAATTGGCGGGAAAATAATACATTGCCCCCCTATGATCGAGACCTCGCTATAACCCTGCTCACTAGCGACGCAAGCGGATGCAACTTCGTGTTCTCGCTATGAAAAGAAGCGACGTGACGTGAGCGTAAGAGAACGCAAGATATTGTCTTTCCTGCGTTGGTTTGCACTTTCGCTTGCGCACGGCGCAACCACTGGCGCCCTTGAACTCAAGGGTATACCAACCTCTCTCATGTCTATAACAGTAAATATCTCATGGTCCTGTAGGATCATGAGGTCAGAACATGAAGGATCAAAGGTGATGCCGACTATCTTTTGATGTCTTTGGACCCATTCTTTAGGGAGGCCTTGAGCTGCAGCTTGCTTGGACCAGTCTGTTAGCTTGCTAGTGTTGGTGTTGTACATGAAAATCTTGCAGGAAAGATTAAAAAAAGATTCTTAAGTCAATTATTAATGTTTAAGCATGTCAGATGGAAACGAGTATGAGTAGATATGATTGTAATGATGATGGTGATAATGGTAACGATGATGGTGATAATGGAAATGATGATGACAATGATGATGGTGATTATACCAATGACAGTGGTGGTGAAGATAGTGATGGTGATGATAGTGATGATGGTGATGGTGGTGGTGATGATAGTGATGATGGTGGTGGTGATGATAGTGATGATGGTGGTGGTGATGATATGATGGTGATGATGATGGTGATGATGGTGGTAGTGATGATTGTGGTGGTGATGATGATGATGGTGATAGTTGTGGTGATGGTGATGATAGTGATGATGGTGATGATGGTGGTGATGATGGTGGTGATGGTGGTGGTGATGACAGTGATGATGGTGGTGGTGATGATGATGATGATAATGGTGATGATGATGGTGGTGGTGATGGTGATGATAGTGATGATGGTGGTGGTGATGATATGATGTTGGTGATGGTGGTGATGATGATGGTGATGATGGTGGTGGTGATGATAGTGATGATGCTGATGGTGATGATGATGGTGATGATGGTGATAGTTGTGGTGATGGTGAAGGTAAGAATGATGATAATGGTGATGATAGTGATGATGATGGTGATGATGATGGTGGTGATGGTGATGATGGTGGTGAAGCTAAGAATGATGATGATGATAATGGTGATGATAGTGATGATGATGGTGGTGGTGATGATAACAATGATGATGATGAAAGCATTGATGGTGGTGAGGATGAAAGCAATGATGATGGTAGTGGCGATAGCAATGATGGTGGTGGTGATGATAGCAATGACAATGACGATGATTATGGACATGATGATGGTGGTGTTGCTAGTGTGTTGATGATGCAAGTACCTCTATTAAGGTTTTTGCACAGACAACATCATTTTAACTCGCATGATAAATCGATATTCATCATAAGATATAATTATATTATATTATATTAAATAAGAGAGCCAAGACTTATACCTGTTTATCTGAACAAACAATTGCTAGAAACTGTGTTTCTGGTTGAAACGCCATGGCTGTAACATAGCTGCTAAAAGTGGGTAGTGTTGAATGAATCTGGGGGGAAAAGGTTAAAAAACCATCAGTTTTTATACTCAAGACTATTATACATCATGCAGGGATTTCATTAGAAGCCAGAATCCGGTGAAGTCTACTTTCTGAGCCACCTACTTTTGCCAATTATGTCCCATTTGTACCTTGTACAAATGAAGGTCTTTATTTTTAACGCTCCTAGAATAACTGAGGAGAAGGTGCTGCCTTTGTAATTATATCTGCAAATGGTTAGACTTCAACAGGGGTGGCGAAACCGGGGGGGGGGGGGGGGGGGTGGGGGGGTGGGGGGGCCTGGCCCCCCACAAAATATTGGCTCACATGAAATATAAATGCATATATTCGATTTTTATTACTTTTATTAAGTTATTGTTGTGATTTTTTGCAGTGCCCCCCCAAGATTTTCAGCTTCCGCCACCCCTGTTCAAGTCTTCTTGGACAAGGACTTAAAACCGTAGGCCCTGTCTCCCAACCCTTCCTAACCTACAGTAAAATGGGGGACATAAAAGAACCTGTTGAATTATTCGTGTAAGAGTAGGGGATTGTCTTCCGGTTTAACCGCTTATCCCAATTTGGCTCAGGCATAATACTAATCTACTAACATTTCACACTCATGATTGTAAGCTGCAAGGCTGTCATACGCCTTAATACGCAACCCGTAAAGTCTTCCACTGGCCATAAAATGGTAAGCGCATTGAGATATTTGAAATGGGCTATGTAAGAACCCCATTATTATCATTAAGTAAATTGCCTGCTTGATATTTAAATGAAATCCCTGCCATGAAATTAATGAATAAATTCTAATTTTAATACTCACCTTATTATTGTTGATGTCGATAACATTGACAGCATTTCTACTGTCTACACATGATAACCACTGTCCATCATGAGACACAGCCAATAAGCACATTGCAGGGAGATCTGCCATAAATGACAACATAAAGAGTTAGCAAGGATGATGCAGCTACAGAAAAAATCTTATTCATTTATTTATTTATTTTATAAATTAAACTTTCATTTTCATGTGTCCTATCGAATCTGGTCTAATCTGATTTATGTGGGAAAAAATTCAGGTTCCCAAGGAGAAAAGAATCTATTGTTGTGCCTCCTGTCATGGCTGGCAAAGCCTCTATTACAAGATGACAGTACAAGTTTGCACATTCATTTATTATAATAATAATAATGATGGTGATGATGATGGTGATGATGATGATGATGATGATGATGATGATGATAATAATAATGGATACTTAAAACGTTATAACTACCATTTTCATTTGCTGCTGGAAGATGAATTGTTGAAGCAAGTGTAACTTCTTCACTAATCTCCAACACCTATAAACAATAAATATGGTATGCATTCAGTGCTTAACACTAACGTTTTAGATAGTCTAATAGACATTGAGCTAGTAACTCTTTAAATCCAGTAGCCAATCACAGTAATCTACCAGCCCAGATAATTTTAATTAGCTTGTATTCCAAATCAGTTCGATCGACAATTTATTCCAAGTTATTTTACTATAAACTTAGTTAAACTTCAAAAAATTAGTAAAAGAAGCTCTGGACGAAAGAATGTGTTATTGTGAATTCGAACAAAAGACACTAGTTAATGAGAAAATCAGCTGCATGTAGTTTGTAGGAGTGTACTAAATGCGGTTTGCATGTGTGAATTGTTAACATCCCCGTGAGCTGTACTGTAGAATACTTTGCTTGGCTACTGGATTTATACAAAAGTATTCCAAAAACCCCATTAGAGTATGGACTAGTTAGTGTCATAATTTTCACTAGCCTAGAGCAGAGATATTATTGTCCAGCACTGATGTATATTGTTAGGGTAAATTATACAACGTGAAAAGATGAAGGACTAGCATCCAAAATGTCAGTTTTTTTCATATTTACCCTTTTATCATTACTGTTTCATTAGAAACACCGACTCTGCCCATACTATTTTTTAGCTAGTTGTCTCTTCTAATGTATAAGTTTAGGCACTGCCTAAAAGGGGAGCTCCCATTAGTCACTGAAAGGCGATAGCCTGATGGAGCTTGAAAAAGGCAGATCACCTGTATAGAATGTTGGTTGGTTGCACAAATCAGTTTCAGTCCATCAGGGGTGAACACCATTTTCTGCGCTGGTAGTAGATCTGGCGGCATGGGCAAAACCTGAAACATACAACCTAAATTAGCAAATCATAATTAACATGTGTGACCAGTGACAGCGGAGCAAATTTTAAGGGGGAGGGGGGGGTTAGGAACGTTTTTAGAAATTAAGACAAAATAAGATTTGATTCTTGTCAAATTGAAAGTGGGGGGGGGTGGGTGGGGAAGAATGGGGTTCCCACGGTTCTGCCATTCATGATGACTGAATTTATTAATGTGCTGGGTGATGTCTAAGAGTGAAGATTCTTAAATTGTAGTTTTTGCTGATTGAAGAAATTCACATAATACCAGTTTGCGCATTTGTTCATATTCATATGTTAATTTGTGCTTTATAAATATTAGACATTATTATTATTATTATTATCATTATATATAGTTTTTGCACTTACCCTTGAAACTTGGAATTTGGTAGCATCTTCAGAAAGCTGAAAAAAAGACATGAATATTCACTAGGAGAAAGGTACTGAAGTGATATCAGGAATTAGATTTTATCCATGTGAAGAATTTATTTTGATTTTTTTGTTGTTGATTTGCTGGATAGTTTTTCATCTTTTTTCTCTCATGAAGGTGGTAGGTCTGGTAGGAGTTCTGATGGTAATGAGGATGATGATGATGGTGTTAATGATGATAGTGTTACTGGTAATGATAGTGATGATTATGGTGGTAGTGCTGATTAAGCTGGTGATGATGATGGTGATGGTAATGCTAGTGGTAATGGATTTTAGTGATGTACATGATAGTGATGGCAGTAGTGATTGTAATGATGATGATGATAATGGTGTTAGTTCTGATGATTGTGACAAGGATGATGTAGGATATTTATTTTTTGTTTATTTATTTATATTTATTTATTTATTAGTTAAATTTATATCCATTAAATAGACTGTACAATGATTTTGGTAACATTTGTAAATATTTACAGCATACACATCATTCTTATAAGTAATATATACAGTATGAGTGGCCGTGTTGTATCAGATATACAACCACGAGGCGTAGCCAAGTAATTGTATATCTGATACAACACGGACACGAATACTGTATATGACTTATCAAACGTCTAGGTTAGTTCCTTTGTGTTTCACTAAAATTTTCAAAATTAAAGTGAATTTAGCCAAGAAAATCCAATTTAAAGTTTATGCAAATTAACACAGTTTTGTATCAGATTTACAACACTCTTCACAGTCGTGATTTCTGTTGTGTTTTCCTCATGAATTATTCATGAGTTTGATAATATAATATAAGAACATGCCTAATAGGTAAATTATGAGCATTGTATGAAACGACTGAAGAAGAGGGCCAATGGGCCTTTCACAACTTCAAGTCACGTACCTATTACACATGTTCTTATATGATTTCCGAGCCCATCCCACACGGCTTACCGCCTCATCTCTCTTATAATATAAAGATGAGAGTATGTGGACCGCGTGGCACTAATGAAATAGTAGAAGATAATATAGGTAAGTTGTAGTGCTTTGGACCTAACATCTATTTCACCCCGGCCTGCTCTCAGTCTGACCTCTAGCTCAGCTGGTAGAGCATCGGTAGTACAATTCCGAAGGTCGTGGGTTCGAATCCCAGCGAGGTCGGAAATTAATTTTTCCGAATTTAATTCCAAGGGCTGTCGCCCGGAATAACCTCGTTCACAAGCACTACAACTTACCTATATTATCTTCTCTTATAATATAATGATGATGTAGGATATGATTAAACTAAGTGATGATGCCCAGAAGAAAGAAATGATATGCTTTTCCTGATGCAGAATAATGCCTACAATGTACTAGAACTCGTAAACATAGTACCTTTTAGCACTATTTGTATCTCTAAGCCACTATTTTTTTGAAAGATGCACTAACATTGCACTCACCAAGTTGACTTTGAACAAGCTGACATGATCGATATCAGAGAACGCAACCCAGGATGAACATGATGCCAGCGCACTACACATGATGTGATTATCTCCCTGTGCAATGATACAGATAAAACATATTAGTCAAATGAAACTGGTGGGTTATCATCAATGCTGCATTCTGATTGGATGAGCTACTAGATCTACATCTACATTTTATAAAGTCTATCAAAGGGGGTACCAATCACTGATAAACTATAACTAAAATAGATCTATATACAAAATAAATAATAAATAAGTGAATATTAAAATAGAGTGCAAACAATATAACCTTTAGTAATACTAAATAGCACAATTTCATGCAAATTCCATTGTTTTCTATTGTTTAATTATCACCATTTTGTACTATTTAGTAATTAGTGTTTCACAGATTAATTGTTTTCACTCTATAAAAGTGATAGCAACCAAAATAAAAATAAATGCTAAAATATACGTGAAAAAGAAATTATAGTAGCGAAAAGTGCTGGCTTTGAAACCAAAACATTAAATTTAACTTTTATTTGTTTGCACAATATATTTGACCTATTAGTTGGAATTGACTAAAACAATTTAGTACTCTTGCCCTCATGGCCTATTAGTCAATAGTGCACACTTTACCCTACCCCTCTCTCCATCATTGCTCTGTTTTAAGAGTATTCAAAGCTGAAGCTAAACAGATTAGAGAGAAGTCCAAACAGACGTCGAGATCCTGGGGATTGAAGAGCAGACGTCTGAAGGCTGAACACTAACCAACTGAGCTACCTGCTTCTTATATATGGATGGCTTTTGCTACTAATAATAAATCTTAATTAAAGTTTGTTGATTAGCTTACCTTGGCTTTGATCTGCAGTAACTGAGTTGGAGGTTTCTGTATCACAGTGCTTTCCACATCTTCACAGTTAAACAGAAATGAATGTCACAAACTTGTACTTGCAGCCATAAATGGCTGGCTACATATTGTATTTATAAGTAACACCATGCCAGTGAGGGATATTGATTGTTAATAGCCAAAGAGAAGGTTAGTGGAAGTCCTGACACCCATAAGCGTTGAAGATTAAGGTCATGGCATATATACCTGTCTCTCCTAGCTTCCAAAATCGTAAAGACCTTTGACATTGATCCATTACAATGTTAGCATCAGATGCGACTGAGATGAAAGATTTCTGGGGAAAAAAATAGTGCCAAGTAACTATTTAGCTATGTATAATTCAATGGCCCATGGGGCCAAAGGATTTGTATCTGTTTCTGCATTTTTCTACAGCTACTGTATCATTAGAAGAAAACATTTCAAAAGCAAAAGAAAAACTTGTCCTTTCCCTTCAAAAATGCTACATTACTACCATTATGATCATTGGAGTGTGACCAATGAAGTTTGATGTCATGTTTGCCAACTAGCAATTCGATGACTGTCAATCAAAGTACTGAACAATATCTTGAGGGAGATTTTGGACTGAATTCAAATTTTTAGAGGATTAGAATCAGTCTAAAATCTACCTCAAGATATTGTTTTTTTTATTGCAGTTCTTTGGTTGACAGTGGTTTAAATGATAGTAAAGGATAAATCAAACTTCACGAATTGCACTTCAATAGTAATGTAGCACTAAAATAGTAGTAGTAGCATTGAAATAGAAACATTATTTTCTGGTGCAAAGTGAGCATCATCACTCAACACTCAGGGTCTTGAAATAACTGAGGAGAAGGTGCTGCTTTGTAATAATATCTGCAAATGGTTAGACCTTCAAGTCTTCTCAGATAAGGATTTAAAACCGTAGGCCCTGTCTCCCAACCCTTCCTAACCTACAGTAAATGGGGGACTTAAAAGAACCTGTTGAATTATTTGTAAAGAGCAGGGGATTGTCTTCCAGTTCAACAGCTCAATCTGGAGGCATAATACTACATAACATACTAATAAATCACTCATGATTGTAAGCTGCACAGCAGCTACTAGTGTCTTAATATGCAGCCCGTAAAGTCCTCAACTGATCTTGTAAAGCGCCATTGAGCTCCTGGAAATGGCGATATATAAATTAATCCCTTTATCTTTTATCATCTAATACAGTACTTACATGAGGGAATGGTGGAACCAGCTTAGGGTTTGACTCGGTGAACTTTGAGAGTGAATAAACTGCCAGTTTTGTATCAACACCTGAAACAAGAACAAGAAAAAAGTATTACATCATTCAGCAATTGAATCCCAATTCGGCCGTTTTGCTCACAAGTCGATTCATCCACAGTCATTTTGCCCACAAGTCAAGTTGTTTTTCTTTGTTATTTCTTTTTTAGAGATTTGGGAATAAACTGGGTTAAGTTGGCATTACATTGCATTATGGGACTGTTTGAGGGGACATATTTCCAAGATGGCATTTATTTCGTCCCTTAAACAATCCCACAATGCACTGCATTTACCAATTCACCCCAGTTTTCCTCAACCTTGGAATGGCTAATTGATAGGTGTTATAACAAACTTTCCATGTGAATGGACTTTGGATGAATATACACTGCGTACACCACACACGAATAGAGTTTGTTTGATGTGTTGTTCTCTCCCTTCTTCAATTGTTGGTGCCATTTAACACAAGATTTCTCATTAGCATCCATTGTTAGCGGCACCATAATGGCCGCCATGTTTTTGTCTTTTGAATTTCTTGGGAATACTTGCAACCCATCAATTGCCACAAGGTTTTTTTTTTCTGGGTTTCCTCCCTCCACAAAAATCATTGTGATGAGTTTAGTTGATGTATGCTAATGACCAGAAAGACTCGGCAACGACTCCTCGTATCACAATGCAAAAAAAAAAGATTTATCAATTTAATTTTTATTTCATTTGTTTATTTAATGTTTAACTACCTCCAGATACCAGCATGTCTTTTGGTTCGTTCATAGCCAGTGCTCTGACATCATGGGTATGAACCCTGTTTGAATTTGTCTTGATCCATTTCTTGTTCTGTCCCTACAGTAAAAGGGTACAACCAGTGACGAAGAATGTAAAAATCAAAATGTAAATGAAATCAAAAGTAAGAGAATATAATACTACATGAAACTAATACTAATTTTTAGCACTAAATACTGATAACTAAACAATAGAAAACAAAGGACTCTGTATGAAATGGTCTCTTGTGTATTTGTCTTTGTATGATGAATGTTCTGCTTGAGTAATAGTGACTATTAGTCACTAAATAGATATTATTAGTTAGTATATAGTTTGATTTT
The DNA here is from genome assembly GCA_011057435.1 of Actinia equina. Classification (NCBI taxonomy): domain Eukaryota; kingdom Metazoa; phylum Cnidaria; class Anthozoa; order Actiniaria; family Actiniidae; genus Actinia; species Actinia equina. The sequence continues at coordinate 133,659 of WHPX01000996.1, forward strand.
ATTTCACGGTTTAATTGCATCCGCTCTAGCTATTTAGTGACTAATAGTTGCTATCACTCAACCAGAACATTTATTAAACAAAAGACACAAATGGTCTTTTGTGTATTTGTCTTTGTATGATGAATGTTCTGGTTGAGTGATAGCAACTATTAGTCACTAAATAACTACTATTTGTCAGTATCAACAAATATTTCATGATTTTTCCGTATGCACTCTATACTACAAGACAAACCTTTTTGGTTAGTTTGAAGCTGACTATTTTACTGTCAACACCAGCTGAAAATACTGTATCTTCTTCCTAGATGGAAAAATGTGTACGCATAAAGAAAATAATATCTTTAATACCTTTTATAAGTAAACAAATTATTGAAAAATTTCAGTTACTTTATTAGTTTAAAATATTCAATTAGATACTACAGAGACAGCAGAGATAGGAGGAGAGCTGGAGCCCCCCCAATTTTTTCTGAGCATTTTTTTGTAAAACACTTAAGGACCATTCATGGGTTTGTATTTCACGTAGGACTACATGAAATGGCACTATTGGATTATTAATTATTATTGATTATAACGTCCTGAAACCCTATTCCAAACCCTAACCCAAAAAGAACCTTCATGTAACCTTAAACTTTATTATGGAATAGTGCCATTTCATGTAGTAGTAGTAGTAGTACATGAAGTAGTAAGGCATTCATGTTCCTCAGTGGTCCCTTTCACAGTTCCCAGCGCCATCTTGAAAGGAAGCTGTACCTTTGCATTAAAATGAGATGAACGGTGAGCTTGCAATGATAGAGACCTTTTTTAACACCTTGGACAATTATTCATGTGTCTCTATCCTTGCAAGCTCACCATTCATCTCGCTTCAATGCAAAGGCATGGCTACCTTTCAAGACGGAGTTGAGAACTGTGAAAGGGACTTTTAAAAGCAAGATATAATTTTTCTAAGAGCTCCCACTTTCAAAAACGTTGCACCATCCCTGAACTAAGTATGTTGCCTCTATGTTGCTGCCATTTATGATGCACAATAAACCTTTTCTGAGAGTGAACATGGTGCATTTTGGTATAGCTTGGGTACAAACATCTAATAATAATAATAAATAATAAATAATAATGGGATTAACAGTGGATTCCACAGTGGCTCTTCTTCCACTGGAGTCCAATTAGAATTTAGAAATTGATTTTTGTGGAGGGAAGAGCCAGAGAACCCGGAAAATCCTCAAAGCACAGGAGAGAACCAACAGGCAACTCAACTGAGCTCACATACAACACTGAGGTCTTTTGGACCCAAACCCGGGTCGCATTGGCGAGAGGCGAGAACTCTCACTGCTACCACACCCATGCTTCCCATCTTGTACTTATCATGCCTTGTTGTGTACCCTTTGTACAAGCTAGACCATAATGCACTTTGTTTTTGAGCTTAATTAAGTCCTCTCATATTACATGTTAACAGGGAGTGTGTTTACCTCATTTATACACAGTGACAGGACATCAGCTTTATGGGCATTGTAACTCTAGAGAGAATCAAGAATATCATCATGATGGTAAAAACTTAACCCAGCAATATTATATTCCAGCACTGCCTACGTGTGGGGGTGGGTGGCCAATCCCAGGGCTTTAAATGATGGATGGTCAATAGGCCCTTTGCAGTTAATGATCACGTGTCTGTACTGGAATGCAAAATTTATGTTGTTATATTAAATTGGTGATTCTTTTTAGCTACTTGTAAAGAACTGAATGAAAACATGTGTATCCAGTGTGTTATGAAATGCAGTTTTATTACAATCTCTCGAAACAGGTTGTAGAAAGTTTGTTTGCTCACCAGTATATTTCATCCATGGAAATCAAAATGTTCATTCATTTGCTCTCAGTGAATTAATCAGCACGTGATTGCTTAGCTGCAAAGGGCCCATTGCTAGATATGCCAAGCCGCTGACTGGCCAAATTAGTTTTAGCTTGGTCATACCCAATTTTTTACAAAATGACTGGCAAGACAAATATTTAAGTTGACAAGTTCCCATTGTGGTTGAACACCGATGACCCACTATTAATGTAAGCCCTGCATATAGAGGAATTTGGCATGCCAATCAGCTAGTCCTGAATAGTGGCAATAATGATTAAAGTACCTCGATTAAAGTTCCTAGTTTTCCATCCCAGAACTGTGTATTGCCGAGAGAATCACCAGTTATAATGGTATAGTCACTACAAAAAAATCATAATAATCATTTTCAACCAGATGAGCAGTGAATGCGGTGCGCAAGGCATGAGTGTACAAAATGACCAGCCCTAAGTATTTTGGAGCTTGAAAAAACGAAGTAAACATGGCGGTAAAGTGAAATTGTTTTGATTCTTCCTTTCCATATTTCTGCTTCTTGTAGGCACGTATATTATAACTTAGTCAAAAGAAAACAGAAAAATACGCAAAAGTTGGGTTACAGTAGCCTGGGAATGAGGGCCGGCGGCAAAACAGCTAAATGAGATGTGATTGGCTGAAACAAAATTCACCGCTTAGCTGGAAGTTTACAAGTTTACACTAGAATACCTATGTCATTAGATGGATTTTGCCTTTGTCTTACTTGAAGTCAAAGCAGCTCAATTTGGAGCACAAATCAAAAGAATTTCAATCTCCTGAGAATTGGAAAGCTATTGTTATGTCCTCCAAATAGAGCCCTTGTATGTGACGTCAAAGCAGCTCAATTTGGAGGACAAAACAAAAGAATTTCTATCTCCAGAGAATTGGAAACCTATTGTTATGTCCTCCAAATAGACCCCTTGCATGTGACGTCAAAGGAGCTCAATTTGGAGGACAAAACCAAATAATTTTAATCTCACGAGAATTGGAAACCTATTGTTACAGTATGTCCTCCATGTCTATAGGAAGTTCAAGAACAGAAAAAACATATACGGGTATATACATATATAGATGGGTCATTACCTAGTGATGTGCACATCCCATATTAGTGTATTCCTACTTTCAAACTCCTCCATAGTTATTCTCATTGTACAGTGACCCGTCTTGAGGTTGTACAGCTTGACAGTACTATCAGACGAACCAGTCACTATAATATTATCACTGACGTGCCAACTAAGGGATAGTATCCTGCCTGTTGATCAAACACACGCATGTATTATAGGCGGTCTATGTTGCTATGGAGTCCTCTTCTTGCCAATGCAAGGCTTGTGGCAAGGGGCCAGTGTTCAATTCCATTCCAAGCTAGTGCTGTATCTGAGTAGAGTTTGTCTGATGTGTTGTTCTCTCCTATGCTATGAAGGTTTTTCTCCAGGTTCTCTGGTTTTCCTCCCTCCATAAAAATCAACATGTGAGTAGAGTTTGTTTGATTTGTTGTTCTCTCCTATGCTATGAAGGTTTTTCTCCAGGTTCTCTGGTTTTCCTCCCTCCATAAAAATCAACATGTGAGTAGAGTTTGTTTGATTTGTTGTTCTCTCCCTTGCCACAAGGGTTTTCTCCAGGTCCTCTGGTTTTCCTCCCTCCATAAAAATCAAAATGTGAGCTGAGTTTGTTTGATGTATGTGTTGTTCTCTCCCTTGCCACAAGGGTTTTTCTCCAGGTTCTGTGGTTTTCCTCACTCCGTAAAAATCAACATGTGTTATTCTCTCCTATGCTATGAAGGGTTTTCTTGGTTTCACTCACATACTTGAAAATTATTTTTATTATCTCTTATGTTTTTCTTACTTACTTTCTTGTTTATCAAGGGATCTTGAGTACTGTAGTCCATCAGGTGTGATGTCAAACAGCCTCACACATCCATCTTCACTGCCAGCCTTAATTTCGAGAATAAGAAAAAAAAAGAAGTTTGCTAAAATTCGTCAAACAAATGGAAAAAGAATGAAAGAATGGGAGGGACAAGAGAAAATAATGAAGAGAAGATACTAACAAGAGATAACTAGCCAAAAACTAGTGTGAGCTGTGTCAGTGTTTCTAATGAAACAGTAGTGATAAAAGGGTAAATTGTACACTGTGAAAAGATGAAAAAACTTACTGAAGAAGAGACTACCCTTAAGAGAAAACAAAAGAGGTATCATGGAGGAAAGAGAACAAGGAAGGGTAAGTAAAAAAAGAGGAAGGATGAAAAAAAGTAGAATAACTCACAGCCATTAGGTTCTTCTCATGATTCACTGCTAGACTCCACACTGCTCCACCAAGTGAACTCTCTGACATCTGAAAGACAAGAATTACAGTAATATTATTATTACACCTGTAGATATATTACACTATCTTTCAAAATTATTCCTTAGCTCAGCCCAGAGGTTGCTTTAAGGTTTGATCTGTTGGTTAACTGTGTCCTGACTAAGATCAGCCCAGAGGTTGTTTCAGGGTTCTATCTGTGAGTTAGCCATGTCCTGACTTAGATCAGCCCAGAGGTCGTTTCAGGGTTTGATCTGTGAGTTAGCCATGCCCTGACTTAGATCAGCCCAGAGTTTGTTTCAGGGTTTAATTATGGTTACAAAAAGATATTAATCTCACCTTTGGAGCCAGTCTGCCAAGGTCCCATTCTGTGATTTGTCCATGGAGACCACCAGAGAACAGCCTGCTTCCACACCAAACAAGTGACTCAACTGATGTACCATCACAGCCTGGAATAATCTGACATGATGCAAAGTAACTTAGTAGAGTATCTACGAATGAAAAACATCAGACTTCCCTTCTCTGCTATTACTGGGTAACTGGGATTTCTGAATAAGCCTGCGGCTGCCCAGGGCTCAGATTGCTTTGAAGTTAACTGCATGCTACATTTTTTGTTTTCTATTATAGTCAAACCAGATCATGCGTTGCTATCAAGTAAGGTAAGTAAAGTCATAGCTGCCATGTTGGCTGACGATAACAAAACATTTCTAATTAACTTCTCTTGTTAGATCAACCAACATGGCGGGTTTTTTATTGTTATTTATATCTAGAAGGATTTTGACCCATGTGGTTGCACCCCAAGAAGAGAGGTTTTGCACCATTACTTTCCAAGCTTGTAAACTGCTTGGGCTGCCTGTGGTTAGAATAGCAGAACAATAGAATCCCTTTGCTCTCGGGAATTAAATTATTTCTCCTGTAAAACATTGTATTGCTCCTGCCATCTAACATGGCTGCCATCAGATGATAGTGCAAAACCTCTATATATATGGTAGCTGTTTCCAGAGTTACTTTAGCTTACCAGTTGTTGATACCATTCGTCTTTTGAGCACCAAATCTCAATACTGCTGTCAGCCCTTCCCAAAATAACAAGAAAAATCCTAGTATTAGAAAAAAATCGATGTTTCAGGGTAAAACCAGATATTTTTTCTCTGTACCTCGAGATGGCCAAGCGAGGCTTTGCTTTAACGTCTTCAAACGCCAAACAATGAATCGCCTGTGGCGTATATTCTATGAATCTGACTCTATGGACCTTAAACTTCATATCTGTTAAAGAATCTCAGAAATCGGTTCAAAAAAACTGACTTTTCTAGACGGTTTTTCTTCGAGTTCCAGAAAAAAATAAGTTTACATCTTGTTTACTACACGTGCTAGGACTCAATCTCTCTCGTCCATTCTAAAGGCTTGGTTACTTGGTATTGCCGCTGACTGGCAGGTAATGCGGGCTCACAGCACGTGGAAACAAAAAAAAAATCTGTATTTTTTTGGCAGAATATTTGTTTTTAGGCAGAAATTCTCTGCTATTTTAGGGGAATAATATACTTTGAAGCCTACTAGGGAGTGATCTTATTCGTTGAATATGGGAAAACGTAAACGGCAGAAGGTAAGAAAGCCTTTAAAGTTTTTTACAGTAACTTTGGTTTGAATGGTAAAAATATCAATATATGAATGTTTCAAAAATTTTGTTTCAAACGAAGGAAAAAAGGTTGATAATAATAACAATATCGAACGAATATTCCTCAAGGGACAGTATTCTGTGCTATTTTATGCTGTTTTTAAGGAATTTTTCAAGTTTATCTTGCAAGATCTATATCTACCAAACTTCTAATAACATTGTTAACAAGCTTAACTATTTCATGTCATTTAGCTTAAAGCTAACTAATTTTCCCCTGCTCTGTTACCGCAGTTTTCATTACTACGTGGCCACCCCAGACACAAATCGCGTCGTGTAGTTTGCAATAGACTGCAGTCAATCAAACACCTCATTCTACTTGGATGTACTCAAAGTCTTTGCAATTGCTTTCGGAACTTTCCTTCGTGATATCTGACTGAGAAAGTTTGATAGAAAAAGCCAACTCACTGATCCAAACGTGTATAAATGGCATCAACATGAAGGATTGACAGTAGTCTATTGCAAACTACACGACTCGATTTGTGTCTGGGGTGGCCGTGTAGTAATGCAAACGACGGTAAATAATACAGCATTTAGAAAGGAATGTAAGCATATGAGAAGGGTAAAGAGAGTGTTCTTACTTCCTAAATGCTTTATTACTGAATTTATTACAACAGAATGTTTTGAAAGTATATAATATTGATAGGTATTACATGTAAATGTAGTAAGACATGATCTTATACTAAGGAAGCATGCATGATCACCAGTAAAAATGAAGATTTTGTCTACTTTTAAATTATAATTTTTTCCTTGTATATTTATTTATCTTAATAAATATACAACTATATATATATTAATTTATTTATTATCTATATTATTATTATTGGATTTATTATTATATATATATATATATATATATTATTATTATATTATATATTTTCATGACTAGAATTTCATTTAGGTGTGTTTGTAATAATTTAGCTATCAATTTTATATTTATGTTTGTATATTTAGATTATGCAGGTCCACATCAGGACTCTTGTCTTGCGTATTTTTTATAACCTGTTTTATCAAATAAACAATGTATGTATGTATGTATGTAGACATTTCTATGTGCATGGAGTCGAAAATGGGATTATGAAAGATCCAAAGAAATCTGAGATCTGAGACCGAAAAGCACGCTGCGAATTGTGATACACAATGTGCTACACAATTATGTGCAAATTGTGATACACAGCATTAAGAAATCAAGATTAAATCTTTTATCATGTTGTACTTGTATGTTAACGTATATCTGTAATATCATTTTAGTTTAAAGGTAGGAGAGACAAAAAAGTTTGGCATGAAATAACAAAAGAGAATAAGATGTTTGAGAAATACTACAAGGTATGTCAGTGGTCTTCAAAATAAAGACTCTGTACACGTAATATATACACATGGGGTTGCATGGGTGAGGTAGTGGTTTACCGCTTGCCTCTCACCACTGTGGTCTAGGTTCGAGCCCCAGCTCAGACTCGGGATATGTGAGTTTTGAGTTTGTTTGATGTGTTGTCCTCTTCTATGCCACAAGGGTTTTCTCCGGGATCTCTGGTTTCCTCCCTCTATAAGAATCATGTGAACACCTTTACTACCAGAATCCCTTGAGCACTTTCTTTTGTTCCGTTAAATATTACCAATTGTCTTACTATTTTCATGGGAAAATACAAATTTGAATAAGAAAGGATTCGCCAAGTATTTTGGTAGTGGGTGTCAAAATTAATGACGCTATCATCAAGGGTGGATCCAGGGGGGGGGGCGGGGCAAAGGGGGGCTGAAGCTCCCCTTTAGCAGAAAGAAAACAAAAAATACTGAAGAATTAGATGCTTTTTCTTTTTGTTGTTTTCCGTTGTGTTGATGGAAAAAAATCAATTAGCCCACCCTTCCATAAAATTTTGGCTGGATCCACCCTTGATCATGCAAGTGTCCTATTGTTCAATTCATTTCTAACATTATGTAACGAAATGTGTATTCCAGGCACAAAATATTATTCCTGAAGAGGAATGGGATGATTTTATGGCTACATTTAAAAAAGATCTTCCAAGTACCATTAGAATAACAGGAACTAGAAGGTTGGTATACACCAGGGACGACAACCTGTGTATTTAGCTACTTTTTATTTAGTTCATACTTTCTCTCTATTTTAATGTAGCTTCCTTGTATCCTCCCTCACTCCCTTCCCTTCCTTCCTTTCTTCCTTCCTTTCTTCCTTCATTCCTTTGTTACTTTGTTCCTTCCTTCCTTCCTTTGTTCCTTCCTTCCTTCCTTCCTTCCTTCCTTCCTTCCTTCCTTCCTTCCTTTCTTCCTTTGTTCCTTCACTACTTCGCTACTTCCTTCCTTCCTTCCTTTCTTTCTTCCTTCATTCCTTTGTTCCTTGCTTCGTTCCTTTGTTTGTTCGTTTGTTCGTTCCTTCCTTCCTTCCGTGCTTCCTTCCTTTCTTGATTCCTTCAATTTTTTCTTTGTTTCTTCCTTTCTCTTCCCTTTCTTCTTCCTTCCATTAATTCTCAATTTCATCATTTATGATATTGAACCAGTTTATTACTGGTCTACCTGTTGTATACCAGTCATGAAATAACTGTCCTTTTTCGTTTGTTTGTTTATTTTTCTTCTTACTAATATAAGTAATGATATCCTTTACACTTCAGTCAGTCTAAGTTATTACTACAATTCCTGAAGAAACATTACCTGGAGAACTTATCAGATACAGCTGTGCAAGGAGAAAAAGTTGAACCACCAAAAACATTACCATGGTGAGTATTTCATGTTTTCAAGGAGCTTCATTGAAGAACTATTAATAAGAGTGTGAGTCATGGTTTCCCACAGTAATCTTATGTTCTCTCAGCATCTCAGTCTTACAGTGTATGTAAATCTTCTGCATGTTTTTCTAGTATAGCTACTTTCAAAAACCACATTTCAGTATGTTACTTTTCTTTACTTGATTCTGTTTTTGACATTGACAGGTCTTGTACCTGGTCTGCTTTTCGAGAATGTCCCTGTCATAGAGGTTAACCTCATAAAGTACACTAGTTTTATCTTAATGAACTAATTTTTCCATTCTTATTTTTTATTTTTACCTACACTGTTATATTTTTTGCATATATTTTTACGTTTGATTATTTCAACATTTGATGAGGTGGTCACCTCGCATGGGTCTCATGTCCCATAAGTGACTTTCCTTTCTAGGTAACTATTAGTTTTTTTCTATTCAACACATTGTAATATTAGTTTCCCAATAAAGCTGTTAAAAAACCTATTTCAAAAAACATTGTTAGTTTGATGGAATTATAAAATAACTGTTCTAAATCTTGAATTCTGATTGGTTGGGAGTGCATGCTTTATGAGAGCACACAGCATGCACGCGTACTTTCAGTTTTTATCATTCCTGAAATTTGTATTTTATAAGAGTGTGGAGTTATAAAGCACTTGGGGATTGACAGAACACTTAGGTTTGATTGACAGCAGCGAAAAACCAAATTTCAGCTTGCAGCTCATAGACACAGAGTTCGCATGTTTATGAAATTTGCAGTCATTTTATTATTTTTTATTTTTTATACTGTATTATTCCACCAGGTATCCAGATGAACTTGCTTGGCAAGTAAACCTGTCTCGTAAATTCTTAAGGAAGTCAGCTACCATGGAGAAGTTTCATTACTTTCTTGTTCAAGAGACCGAATGCGTAAGTCACTTATGAACAAGAATTACACCCAGGGGTAAAAATAACGGCTGGAATTGGATCAAGGATTACACCCAGGGGCAAAAATAACAGCCGGAATTGCCCTAATTCACTATGATGTCACATCAAAACAATCTTCGACAATCTATTGTTTAAACGGGGTCAAATCAATGCAAATTCACCAAAAATTGTTCTAAAACCCGTATCAATCCACGAAGAGAAGTAGAATAGCCAGCAAACTCTCAGAATATTTTTTAGTACATATTGACACATATTATATCTGAAACCAGGCCATTTTAGAGTAAACTGTTTCGCTAGGAGCAAATTTTTTTGAATTTTCTATTGGATTTGGCAATTCTATCCCCCACATAAACAAGCAGTGACGTCATAGGGCAATTGGAACTCGTCCAGTCAAATTTGAGTGCGAGTTGCCTCTCACTACTGTTAAATAAGGCGTAGCTGGGGTGGGATTTTCAGTTCAATATACACCATCATTTCCATTCGAACAAACTGATTGCCTAATTTCAGTGGGTCGAGAAAGGTTTAAAGTCATAAAATCCCAAGCCCCAAAGCATTGTTTTATCAGGTGAAAAGTATGTTTTTTTTGGCATGTAAACTATTTACAGTTGGGGTGTGAACTTGTTGGGACCAGGGAGCACCAAGTTAATGTTGAATGTACAGAGCCTGGAAAATAACCTGTGACATTTCTCAAAATCTCCTCAATAATAGCTCTTCTAAAGTTGAGGTCAAGAGCTTTTCCAGGCTAATAGGTCTTTCCTCTGTCACTTAATTTCATCGCGCAAAACAAAACTATGAGAAATTAATATTAGTTTTAATTATTTTCAAAACAAGTTAACACAGCAGATCCAACAAGTTCATGTGACCTGATAATAAAGGTGCTTTATACTTGTAGGGTAATATTAGTAGGCAAGAAGCTGTCAGTATGATACCACCTCTACTCCTTGATGTTCAGCCAGGACATAAGGTAATATTACTATCATCATTTTTTTATTCAGTGAATATCACTGTCTTAAGACTCCTTTATCCAGTGGGTCCTTTATCAAGTGGGTCCTTTATCCAGTGGGTTCCTTATCCAGTAGGTTCTTTATCCAGTGGATCCTTTATCCAGTGGGTTGTTTATCCAGTGGGTCCTTTTCCAGTGGATCCTTTATCCAGTGGGTCCTTTATCCAGAGGGTCCTTTTCCAGTGGGTCTTTTTTCCAGTGGATCCTTTATCCAGTAGGTTCTTTATCTGGTAGGTCCTTTTTCCAGTGGGTACTTTATCCAGTGGGTCCCTTATCCTTTATAAGCTCACCATGTAGTGGAGATTCAAGTCCCTCTAAGTGTCAGAGTTATGGTCCCCAGGTTCTGGATACATGTGCCGCACCTGGCTCTAAAACAAGCCAGATTATCGAGATGCTACACACAGATGATTCTAAAGGCATCCCAGGTCTGTATAATTATACCTTAGCATATCTTTATCTAGTTTTGTGCTTATGCTAGTTGAATGTAAGGGATTTAATGGAATCAAGGGTGGCGTAGCAGGTGTACACTTGCCTCTCTTCCCTGAGTTTTCCAGTTCAATTCCTGCACCCCTTGGCATAATATAAGTAGAGTTTGGGTCTCCTCCCTCTTAAGATTTTTTTAGGAGGGAACCCACAAACAACTCTACTTACATACGACACCAAGCCCTTGATTCAAACCCTGGTTGCATTGGTTAGAGGTGGCACACTAGTGGCACACACCATATAAGCCATTCCGAGTTGAGGAGAAAATGGGTTGAGTTGTCATTACAATGGATTAGGACACTGTAAATGAACATATATACATGTTCATGGGGCGGCGTTTCGACGTTGCTGAAGTATATTATTTACGTTCAGCTGCGTCGCTGCGTCGTCCGGGTGAGCGTGGTGTAGCTGAGCTTCACGGTTAAATTTATATATGGTTCATTTTAATCTTGATGCAATGTTTTATTATACTATAGTCAATTTTTTTAATAAGTTCATGTTGATAGTTGTTATTACATATATTTTATGTTTTTAAATTTGTAAATACTAGTAGTTTTATATTGAGGGCCACAAGTTTATTAGTGTAGTACACTATTTAGTGCCACCCTCATTAAATAAAGTTGTTGTTATTATTATTATTATTATATTTCCAAGATGGTATCTATTTTGTCACCACCAACAATGCAATAGCATCATTGCAATGCCATCGTGACCCAAATTTTTCCTTAACTTCATAACGAGTAATATTTTTTTTACCTCCAATTTTCTTACCCCACTTCACTTTACCCCAAGTAAATATTATAGTAATGATAAAAGGGTAAATTTAACACTGTGAAAAGATGAAAAAACTTCCTGAAGTTTCAGACGCTAGTCCTCTTTTACTCCGATGAAGGACTAGCGTCCAAAACGTCAGTAAGTTTTTCCATCTTTTCATGGTGTTAAATTTACCCTCTTATCATTACTGTTTCATTAGAAACACCGACGCTGCTCATACTAGTTTTTAGCTAGTTATCTCTAAATATTCTAGTGATGTTCTAGTGATGTTCTAGTGATGTTCTAGTGATGCAGTCTTTGTCTCACAGATGGTCTGGTCATTGCAAACGAGCTGCAAAACAAACGCTGCTACATGTTGATACATCAAAGCAAGAGACTGAGAAGTCCATCCTGTCTAGTGACAAACCATGATGCTGCAATCTTCCCTACTCTCTTTGCCAAAGATGTAAGTATAGCCCAAAGTAAGATGTACAGGATGTATACAGACCCGTCACTAGGGATGTTTCCATGGTTCCAATGACCCCCCCCTCCCCCTCTCCACCTTTATAAGAGTACAAAATAAAGATTAGCACTACTATTTTAGTTTTTCAAAAAATGTATAGCTAAGGCCTCTTTCCATTTGGTCAGAACTGGCTGGTCAGTCTGGCCCATTCACAACCCTAACCCTCTTTTACTCCGATGAAGGACTAGCGTCCGTTTTTTCATCTTTTTACAGTGTATAATTTACCTTTTTATCATTACTGTTACATTAGAAACACCGACGCAGCTCACATTAGGTTTTAGCTAGTTATATCTTCTTATAAAAAGAATTGCATTATTGATCAGGACTGTCCTTCTGTTCCCAATTTTTTATCCGCTATTATGACGGAATGTTTTCAAAGTTTTGGGAAAACACTCTGAACGCAATTCACTTTTACATAGACCGGTCTGGTTGGTCAGTTTCGACTAACGGAAAGTGCTATAAGATTGGTAGAAAAACAGTGACGGGCCTGGTAAAGCCCCAAAGTAAAATGCACAGGAGAAGGCACATTGCAATAATGATTTACAGTGAGGCAGCACCCAGTTAGCTTAATTGGTAAGAGCATCGGTCTGTTGTGAGAAAGGTCATGGTTCAGCCAGACCAAAACTACTTGGGGTGTCTTAAATTAACTGAGGAGAAGGTGAAATAAAAACTTGACTGCACTTCGATCACATGGTGTAAAAAATGTGTCCACATGATAAACGTTGGCACCGCATGGTCGATTTGAAATGCACTTGTGGTTAACTTAACAGATGCTATGAAGATGAACTGCTTCGGTCTACTGGGAAGAGTAAATCTACCTTGTTTTGGTGCACAATTAAATTTCGGGATATGCTTGTGTTTTTCATCTGAAAGATATTTATTCTTTTTCAGGAAGAAGGTAATAAAGCTGAACTAAAATTTGACAGGATTTTATGTGACGTTCCTTGCAGGTTAGTGATACTCATTTAGAATTGTATGTTATGAATGAAGAAATGTGTATTCTATTCTATTACGTTCTGTTCCATTCCATTCTTATTCTATTCCATTCTTATTCTATTCCATTCTTATTCTATTCCATTCTTATTCTATTCCATTCTTATTCTATTCCATTCTTATTCCATTCCATTCTTATTCCATTCCATTTTTATTCTATTCCATTCTTATTCTTTTCCATTCTTATTCTATTCCATTCTTATTCTATTCCATTCCATTTTTATTCTATTCCATTCTTATTCTTTTCCATTCCATTTTATTCTTTTCCATTCTATTCCATTCTTATTCTATTCTATTCTATTCCATTCTTATTCTATTCCATTCCATTCTTATTCTTTTCCATTCTTATGCTATTCCATTCTTATTCCATTCCATTCTTATTCCATTCCATTTTTATTCTATTCCATTCTTATTCTTTTCCATTCTTATTCTATTCCATTCTTATTCTATTCCATTCCATTTTTATTCTATTCCATTCTTATTCTTTTCCATTCTTATTCTATTCCATTCTTATTCTATTCCATTCCATTTTTATTCTATTCCATTCTTATTCTTTTCCATTCCATTTTTATTCTTTTCCATTCTATTCCATTCTTATTCTATTCTATTCTATTACATTCTTATTCTATTCCATTCCATTCTTATTCTTTTCCATTCTTATGCTATTCCATTCTTATTCTATTCCATTCTTATTCTATTCCATTCTTATTCTATTCTATTCCATTCTTATTCTATTCCATTCTTATTCTAATCCATTCTTATTTCTTATTTTCATTTTTTTATTTGTTTGTAGTGGTGATGGAACTCTGCGGAAAAATACACTCATCTGGAACAAATGGACCCCTCAGACAGGACTCAGTCTACACAGGTATTGCTATCTTATTGCACAGACACACACTGAATGAATTTAATGGATTGCTTCAACGATACGGCAGCCATCTTGGATCACCAGTTATTATGGGGCATTCAGGGGACAAATGAAGTTTTGTTACGCTAATGACTTCACAAACAAATTTAAAGATAAATTAAGACGGCACATTAAAGACAAACACATGAAATGCTATATATTTTCCATCATCTTTGTCCTTTTTTGCCCCCTCGAAAGATGCATGGGGTATTGTCGAAGTAGTCCATTTAAACGTGTACAAAACCAGCATCAAATAGCAATTGATATACTCTGTTAGTAAATAAATGAACCTGCTGCTTTTTACAGGGTTTGTGCTACTCCTTAAACTCCTTGAAAACTCCTTGAATTTAATTCACGTTTTTAAGGGCACTTGAAAAGCTCTTGAATTTTACGATTTTAGCAAAACTTTGATCGTTACTTGCATGGTTCTGAAAGAGATCAGTCAGTCATTGTCATTGTCAGTCATTGTCATTGTCTGTCATTGTCATTGTCATTGTCATTGTCAGTCATTGTCATTGTCATTGTCAGTCATTGTCATTGTCAGTCATTGTCATTGTCAGTCATTGTCATTGTCAGTCATTGTCTGTCATTGTCATTGTCAGTCATTGTCATTGTCAGTCATTGTCATTGTCAGTCATTGTCATTGTCATTGTCATTGTCAGTCATTGTCATTGTCATTGTCAGTCATTGTCATTGTCATTGTCAGTCATTGTCATTGTCTGTCATTGTCATTGTCAGTCATTGTCAGTCATTGTCATTGTCTGTCATTGTCTGTCATTGTCATTGTCATTGTCAGTCATTGTCATTGTCATTGTCAGTCATTGTCATTGTCAGTCATTGTTATTGTCTGTCATTGTCATTGTCAGTCATTGTCTGTCATTGTCATTGTTATTGTCAGTCATTGTCATTGTCAGTCATTGTCATTGTCTGTCATTGTCATTGCCATTCATTGTCATTGTCATTGTCAGTCATTGTCATTGTCATTCATTGTCATTGTCATTATCATTGTCATTGTCAGTCATTGTCATTGTCAGTCATTGTCATTGTCTGTCATTGTCTGTCATTGTCATTGTCATTCATTGTCATTGTCATTGTCATTGTCAGTCATTGTCATTGTCATTCATTGTCATTGTCATTCATTGTCATTGTCATTATCATTGTCATTGTCAGTCATTGTCATTGTCATTGTCATTGTCATTGTCATGTCATTGTCATTGTCATTGTCATTGTCAGTCATTGTCATTGTCATTGTCAGTCATTGTCATTGTCAGTCATTGTCATTGTCATTGTCAGTCATTGTCATTGTCATTGTCAGTCATTGTCATTGTCATTATCATTAATCTGTCATTGTCATTGATTTTTCATACTTGTATTAAATAGTATAACTTATTTATTTTCTAGAATCCAGTTGAGAATCTTAGCCAGAGCAGTGGAGATGCTTGATGTTGGTGGTCGTATCGTTTATTCAACATGTTCACTGAATCCAGTAGAAAATGAAGCAGTTATTGCACAGTTGCTCAAGAATAGTGACGGTTAGTAACCTGCAGATACCTAAAAGCACTAGTGACCTTAGGGTTTGCCAAATCTGAGATGGCAATGCCAACCATAAGGGTAAATAACTTCACTTTGGGGTTTCGTGCCTTCAAAGTCTGTCTTCCCTGTGGATGAAATGACTTTACTGACAATGTATTGAATGAAGTCTCCAATCAACAGAACCCAAAAATATATTGTTTACACTTCTTGTCTTCAGGTGCTGTAGAACTACTTGATGTTTCTAAAGAGCTGCCAGACCTCAAGAGATCTCCTGGACTCTATACATGGAAGGCAAGTAGTCCTAATGGCTTAGCAGTATTCAGGCCATATGTCATGGGTTTGTGCTTCCCCTTAAACTCCTTAAATAAGCCTGAAGTAAGATGACGTTTTACCCCCGTCTCTAGACCATAATCCTTTTCACACTGCTTTTGTTCTTTAATTATGACTATTGTTCCTGTATTCTCTAAGGAATCAAAAATTTTAATATGAAAGAATTTAAAAAACTATTATGGTACAGAGTCGGGGGTAAAACCTCATCTCACTTCAGGCTCTTGAATTTTACGATTTTAGCGAAACTCCTTGAAAACTCAACTGCTTCGATCATCATTTGCATGGTTCTGAAATAGATCTAGTCAGAAAGATTGGAAAATCTGAAAGTCGGCCATGTGCAACCACCATGTAAAACCTTGGCATAGTTACCTGAACATAATTCTCCTTGAAAATTCGTTTTTGGGTCCTTGTATACTCCTTGAATAGTCCTTGAATTTTAAGTGATTACCTCAGCATGAATGGGAGGAATTCACCCCAAGAACCCACATATAGTTTATTTACTGCTGCATTCTTCACTCTTGATTTCCTTGATGTGAAACAATGATGTGAAATCTAATTTATAACTTGCTTTTTGTGTCAATTTGTTATGTAGTTGATGATGAAGAGTGGAGAAGAGGTGACTAGTTGTGAGCCGGGCAGTGAAGCCTATAAAGGATGCTTCAGACAATCACACTTTCCTCCGTCAGAGGAAGAGGCCAAAGCAATGAACCTTGAAAGATGGTAGGCCTAATAAATAATCAATAAACTTCTTTTAGCTTGGCTGTAATATTTTCTCATTTCAGATAAATAATTAGATAATAATTTCATTACTTTTATAGTGCAAAATTCATTAAAATATATGATCTAAATAAATGCACTTTACAATCTTTACAACCATTAAGAATCAAACTATATAATACGTACTAAGACAATTAAAAAAAACTCATTAAAAATTCATGAAGGAAACACAATAGAAATCATGACCACGAAGGAGGTTTGATATCTGATATAGATTCATCTTCATTTGCATAAACTTTAACTTGGATTTTCTCTATCAAACTTGGTTCATTTCGTAAAGAAATTCGGTACAGTATGAGAACATACATAATGAGTTTTTTAAGCTGTTCAATAAACTCGCAGATCATGTTTTATCTGGTCTAAAAACACTTGGCTACGCCTCGTGTTCTTAAATCCTGATAAAACGCTTCTGCTTTAGCTTTTATTAAACAGTACATCTAAAATCATGTAGTCCTATCTATTTGATTTTTATTTATTTATATTTATGTATTTATGTTATTACGTAGATGGTAACAAAATCAAAAGACATCTTTTTCCTTTGGTATAATGTTTTCCCATTTCAGACCATGTGTCATTCCCTAGAGAATAAGATTCTTTGTTTGAGTTTAATTCAAATGTCTTTTCATGCACAACTGTTAAAAAGAGAAATTATACTCGAGAATAACACTTGGTCTGAAACTTGGACAAATATTTTCCCATTTCAGACCATGTGTCATTTTCTTAAGATTAAACTCGTTGCTTGAGATGTATCCATATTCATGTGTCTTCTCATGTGCAACAATTAAACAAAGAAATGATACTCTAGGGAATGGCACCAAAATGAAATTATTATTATTATTATCTCAAGTTTCTATTTTTCGTCCTGGTTTTCGTAGTATCAGAGTTTACCCTCATCAGCAAGATACTGGAGGCTTCTTCATTGCCGTCCTGATAAAGAAGAAGAATGCTCCATGGGAAAATGTAAACAGATGCAATAACAATCCAAAATGGTTGCCGTGGCAGACAGAAGGAGAGGGCCAGGTGAGACTACAAGCATATGCATGTCGTCCCTTTACTGATCTCTGGGCTGATCTAAGTCAGGGCATGGCTAACTCATGGATAGAACCCTGAAACAACCTCTGGGCTGATCTAAGTCAGGGCATGGCTAACTCAAAGATTGAACCCTGAAACAACCTCTGGGCTGATCTAAGTCAGGGCATGTCTAACTCACAGACAGAACCCTGAAACAACCTCTGGGCTGATCTAAGTCAGGGCATGGCTAACTCACAGATG
This sequence comes from Actinia equina, assembly GCA_011057435.1. Lineage (NCBI taxonomy): Eukaryota > Metazoa > Cnidaria > Anthozoa > Actiniaria > Actiniidae > Actinia > Actinia equina. The sequence goes on from WHPX01000996.1 coordinate 151,713, forward strand.
GAACCCTGAAACAACCTCTGGGCTGATCTAAGTCAGGGCACGGCTAACTCACAGATGGAACCCTGAAACAACCTCTGGACTGATCTAAGTCAGGGCGGGGCTAACTCACAGATACACTGATTCTATGAATCAAACTAGAGACCCTTGCAGTGAGAGGGGGGTGCACTGCTTACCTCTATAGTGAAAGTCTGTTAATGAAAAAAAAATTTTCAGCCTAGAAATAAGCAGGGAGGCAGTGAGCCAGACTCTGGTCAAGAAGAATCAAAAGTGAAACCACAGACAGAAGATGCTGTTGATGATGACAATAATATTGTAGGTGACTTATCAGAAGATGTGGATGAAGTACAAGGATTAGAAAATGATGGCGATGATGCTGACGACAATGACACAACTGAGCAAAGTGCCAACAATGCTGGTGCTGTACAAGAAAACCAAGATTTGGACAATGAAGGAAAGCCCATAAGGTATTAAGTGTTGATTTTATTCTTAAGACTTCGTGAGGATGTGAGACTTATATATATCTATAGGAGCAGGTGTAGCTCAGTTGGTTAGTGCACGGCCTTCAGAGCTAGAGGTCCATAGTTCGATCCTCAGGAACTCCACGTCTGTTTCGACTTCTCTCTGTTCTGTGTAGCTTTAATTAGCTTTAAATACCCATAAAAAGGAGCACCGATAGTAAAAGGGGGTAGAGAGCTCACCTTCGAGCGCATTAAACATGAGCCCCTGGTTCGGGAGATTTGGGCAACCACTCCCCACATTATCGAAGGAAAACAAATTACCTTTACCTTTATCTATGGCAAGCCGAAGTCCCTATTAATGAAGCTCTGATAGCGCACACCTTACTGTATATCCGTAAAACAAAACAAAAGATGTATTGTCTAACTGCAGCTATTTTGCTGCTATTTTGTACAATATAGTCAGGGGATATGTGTGGAGCAAAGCATTGGGAACAAAAGCAAAAAATAATACCTTTACCTGTTTGTTTCATGCCTGAGTGACTGATTCTTAGCTGTTTTGGTGATTGGTAATTTGTTCCCTATTGTCTGAGGGAGAACGAGGGTGGCGTTGCCTCTCATCAATCCGACCTGAGCTTGAATCCCGCCGGGTTCAGTGTTGTATATGAGTAGAGTTGTTTGTTGGTTCTCTCCTGTGCTTCAAGGGTTTTCCGGGTACTCCGGTTTTCCTCCCTGCACAAAAACCAACTCCTAAATTCCAGTTCAATCACCGAATGAGGGCCACAGGTTTGTTAGCCACTGGCTATTGAGTGTTACCCTCGTGAAAAAAGGACGTTTAACCATGATTTGTCCCAGGATAAGAGTTGTTAACAACCTATATTTTATCTTTTTTAAAATAAGTTTGAAGCCTCCAAGAAAGAAACAGAAAACAAACCCTGGTTTCAAAGAAGATCCTTTCATCTTACTGGACGACAATGATGAACAGTGGCAGGCAATCAAGTAAGAACCAGTCTAAAGTACTGAGGAGTTGGGGGGAGAAGGGGGAGGGGGACTTTGGCCCTTGTTTCTTTCCCCACAGCCCCTTAACCCCATCTCCTATCCCTTTTGAGCTGCTACGCAGACTAAGGGTTTTCATAGCACCCAGTTTGTGAGACAGAGCATTAAGATTTTCTCGTTTTAAAAATGAAATGAATATGGGATAGACAGGGCAAAAAAACGGGTTCTACTTTCGACGTTTATGCGTTAATAAGCTTTATATTTCATAAACAGGCTCTTTTGGGGCTGATCAACAAAACACCAAAATTTGGGGAAATTTAAGGAATTCTTATTTGAGATATAACGCCCTGAAAATTTGGAGAGATGATATTTTGATCAGCACAAAAACTAACATTTTCGCTAATACCTCGAAGTAGAATTGCTCGAGGTTAGCAGAATTTTGTGAAAAGTTTAAAGCACAAGAGGCACGAATGAAACGCTAAATGTTTTTTAGCATGAATGAGAGAGAAAGAAAAAAATTGCGACAGTAGCAACCTTGTCGTTTTTCTGCCCTGTCTATGGGATAACATTTCAGCCAAGGTGGCCATATTGAACACTTCTTTGGCCATTCCAAGTGGTGATTTGGGAGTGAGCATGACATGATAACAGTAAGTTGATGATAATAACTATTTATCAATTGACACGGTTTTCTTTGTTATTCACAAGGCTCTATTTTTGTTATAACCCTCATTATAAATACGAGTTCAATATATAGTTATTAACCCGGTTAATAACTATATATAGACTTTGCATTTATAATGAGCAACATTTGATAGAAAACCTTCTCAATTGATAAATAAAATACTTAATTACCTCGAACATCGGCAATAAGCCTATACATCCCTCTGACCTGCAGCCCTTTGGATGTATATGGCTTATTGCCTCCATTCTAAGGTAATTAACTCTTACTTATGTGTATTGTTTATCAGGGAATATTTTGGAATAGAAGCGTCCTTCCCTTCAGATCAGCTGCTGGTTCGGTCAGTTGGAGGAAAAAAGAGAAATATCTACATTGTATCAAAATTGGTCAAGCAGGTTCTAGAATGTGCTAATGATAATCTGAAGGTGATAGTTCATTTAACTTATAAGACTTAATGTTTGTTATAGTTATCAATAAAACCCATAGCCATCTGGTTATGTGTTATAAGGTCAGCAGCTCATGACAACAAATTTTAATTTGTTAAGACAAAAATTGTGGCGTTTGATGGATTGTATTTTGAGAAGACTGCAGTAGCTTTTGTAGTAATCTGAAACAACCTCTGGGCTGATCTACGTCAGGGCATGGCTAACTCACAGATCAAACCCTGAAACAACCTCTGGGCTGATCTACGTCAGGGCATGGCTAACTCACAGATTGAACCCTAAAACAACCTCTGGGCTGATCTACGTCAGGGCATGGCTAACTCACAGATCAAACCCTAAAACAACCTCTGGGCTGATCTAAGTCAGGGCATGGCTAACTCACAGATAGAACCCTGAAACAACCTCTGGGCTGATCTAAGTCAGGGCATGGCTAACTCACAGATCAAACCCTAAAACAACCTCTGGGCTGATCTAAGTCAGGGCATGGCTAACTCACAGATAGAACCCTGAAACAACCTCTGGGCTGATCTAAGTCAGGGCATGGCTAACTCACAGATAGAACCCTGAAACAACCTCTGGGCTGATCTAAGTCAGGGCATGGCTAACTCACAGATCAAACCCTGAAACAACCTCTGGGCTGATCTAAGTCAGGGCATGGCTAATTTAGCATGTTTGTGGAGGATAAAATAATATGTTTCTTTTTATATTAAGAGCAATTTATTTATATCTCTTTAGAAACAAGTGTTTCACTGTTATTTTAAACTATTCTTTTTCCACTTTCCCTCCAAGATAATAAATGTTGGTGTGAAGGCATTCAGTCGTTGCGACAGTGATGAACATGGCTGTGACTTCAGGATCATGCAAGAGGTAATCAATGGTGGATTTACTGCAAGCTCAAAAATTAAAATACTTGTGCCATTCATAACTCCTAGCATACAGCTATTTTGAAAAAGCTTGGTGAAAGTTTTGGTAGCATGTTGCATACCAAGCATGAAATGCACTATGGACAGTCCCTTTTTCTAGCAAGGGTGGATCCAGCGGGGGGGGGGGGGGGGGGGGGGGGGGGGGGAGGAGCAAAGGGGGACCCCATTCAGCAGAAAAAAAAACCACAAGAAGAATAAGATGCTTTTTTTTATTGTTTTCCGTTGTGTTCACGGAAAAAACTCAATTAGCCCCCCTAAAATTTTGGCTGGATCCGCCCTTGTCCAGGATACTGTAGGACTGTGTTAAAAAACTATTAGAGGGACTCGTCATAAAGTAAAGGGGGGTATTGGGTATAAACAGGGGGTAACACGATAAAACTCTACATTACATCATTTGCGTTTTCTGTATGGAAACTTGGGGGGGGGGGTCATAGTTGTTCAACCTTGTTACAGGGCCAGCAAAAAAAGGGCTCCTTCAAAGCCAGTTTTTCTACCCAGCTCCTTACTTTATGACCAATAGAGGTTTTGCACCATCACATGATGGCAGCCAAGTTGAATGGCAGGAACAATACCATCATTTTACATAAGAAAGAATTCAATTCCCAAGAACAAAGGGATTTTATTGTTTTGCCGTCTAACCACAGGCAGTCCAAGCAGTATTATTGGCGTGGGCATGTGATGGTACACGACCTCAATCCCTAAATATTTGGTGAATAATGTGATCTTAAATGGGAAATTAAACAGGAAATAATGTCAATTAATTCGTTTGTTTCTTTCATTCTTGTAGGGTATTGATAGCATTTTCTCATACGTCACTAAGAGGCAAGTCTTCCTGACAGAGAAGGATGTTCTTATCCTCCTTGAACATGACAAACCATTCACTAATAAGTTTTCAGAGTCAACAAGAAGTCAACTGAGTAAAGTTTTAGGTAAGGTGTTGGTCGTTTTGCTTTCTTGGTTGATTTCATTCATTTTTTCATTCATCCATCCATTCAGTCATTCATCCATTTAGTCATCCATCCATCCATTTAGTCATTCATTCATCCATTTTGTCATCCATCCATCCATTTAGTCATCCATTCATTCATTTAGTCATCCATCCATCCATTTAGTCATCCATCCATCCATTTAGTCATCCATCCATCCATTTAGTCATCCATTCAGTCATTCATCCATTTAGTCATTCATCCATCCATTCATTCATTTAGTCATTCCACCATCCATTCAGTCATCCACCCATTCATTCATTCATCTATTCATTCATTCATTTATTCATCCACCCATTCACTCTACCAACCATTCAGTGAGTCAGTCATTAATTGATTCAGTCATTCATTCAATCAATCACATTCATGCTTGTTTACTCTATATCATCCCTACCCATTCATTCCCTCTCTCTGTTCTCCCCCACTGTCACTATTTGACATCATGTTCTTAAACATTTTCCCCTAGGTTTGGGTTGTGTGTTATTTATCTATGATCCTAAAGGGGAATACAGGTAGGCTTATATGTTTTCATTTATTTATTATTTTATTTAGCAAGCTTCTCCACCCTAGTCATTTCGTCTATGGTGCTTTTCTGTTAACAATTGAGCTCCTCCCTTTGGTACTGTCTGGGTCTGTTCTTGTATATTTGCTCTCATGTAGAGTGCAAACAATTAGAGTGCAAACAATGTAACCGTGAAACTTTAGTTATACTAAATAGCACAATTTCATGCAAATTCCATTGTTTTCTATTGTTTAATTAGCACTACTATTTTGTACTATTTAGTAATTAGTGTTTCACGGATTAATTGTTTGTACTCTAATCCATGACTCATTCATGAAACACTAATTACTAAATAGTACAAAATAGCGCTAATTAAACAATAGAAAACAATTTAGTATTACTAAAGTTTCATGGTTACACCTCCTTGCAAGAACGTTGTCATACGATATTAGAACATTAGTAATTTAGTGAGAAAGGAATACATTTTTTAATATAATTCCTATCCCACTAAATCACTAATGTTCTATTTTCGTATGACAACGTTCTTGCAAGTAGGAGTATATTGTTTGCACTCTATAAGATACCCTGTTAAGGTTAAATACCAACAAGCGACAGGCCCTCGAAACAGCAAAACTAGAGCCACAAACTAGCGATGAACGACAGATTGCTTTAATGAATTACTGACACTGACGCCCTGTTATAATGAGTTAGGGGTAAATTCTGACAAGCAACTCAACATTGTGAAATTGTGACATTATGAAATTATTATTATTATTATTATTATTATTATTATTATTATATGTGTATGTAAATATAAGACCGAAATTTATCTGCTCTCATTTTAGTCTTGAAATATATTTTGCAATTATTCTTTTAGTATTTGAAATAAAGTTATTAATTATTATCAATATTATTATTATAAATAGATATATTCTTATTGTAGGATATATTTATTTTTGAAAAAAAATTATTACTATTATTATTATTATTATCATCATCATCATCATCATTAAAAAATTCAGATGGAGGACATGGGTACCCCCCTACCCTTCCCCCCCTAATAGGGCCTTGTAAGGGTAACTGACTTCAATGCTTCAAGATTTCTAATCTTATAATAGAGGCTTTGCACCATCACGTGATGGCCGCCATGACAGAAGGCACAACAATAGAGCATTCCCCCCTGGGAAACAGAATTCTTTCTCATGTCAATCAGACTACACCAGATTCAATAATGTTCCTGCCTCCTGTCATGGCTGCCATCATGTGAATAGATATTGTAAATAGATATTTATTTATATACCATTGTAAATAGATATTTATCATTTCATATTTTATATTTATTGCATATATACATATATATTATATTTTATATCACTTTAATTTAGGTTATTTCTTAATAGATTAGTGCACGTGCGCATTTTAAACGAGTATGTGAAATGCTCCTAGGCGTTATGTGGATAAATAAACTATTATTATTATTATTATTATGGTGCAAAGCCTCTATTATGTACTAAAATGTGGATGTCATTTCTAGTTCCCCTTCTGATACTTTGAACTGTGGATTTCATTTCTGTGGATGGAAAGCCAAGACCTCAACAAGAATGCTAGCCAGTAGAATGGATAAGACTCATTATAAAGTGCTCTGTGGAATTCCACCAGAAAAAGGTGAGAACCATGCCCACGCCCATAATACAGCTTGGGCTGCCTGTGGTTTGATGGCAGAACAATAAAATCCCTTTGCTCTTGGGAATTGAATTCTTTCTCATGTAAAACGATTGTATTGTTCCTGCCATTTAACATGGCTGCCATCATGCAATGGTGCAGGAGAACCTACATAGCACTCAGTTGATGTAATGTATTCAGAAATTCTATTGCATTCTATTGTCGTTCCATCTATTGTATTAGGTGTGATTCATTGTACTTTTATTTAATATTTATTTTTCATTTTTATTTTTATATTTTTGTAAACACATTACATCAGCTGCTTGCTACGTAGGCTCTCCCATGCTTGTGCTTGCGCTAAAGGTCACATAAAGGGGCAGTAAAAACAAGCACCATCTTCAGAAAGAGTATAATCATTGTAAAAAGTGCAACCCTGGAAATGTTTTGTTTGGCCCGTGAAGTTATAATAAGTGACTACCAAAAGAAAACAATGTTATTAGTGTATCATGTTGACTATTCTTTCACGGTTAAAGAAAAATCACTCTAGTATCAGCAACTGGTAATGTGCGGACACACGGTGCAACATTGCACACAACAGGACTGTTGCAGTGTGTATCTACCCCTGAAACATGCTGCATGCAACAAATTTGAAGTTGAATCGCCCTCTACTCTTGCAACATTGCGTGCACAAATTTCATCGTGTGAACAGGGCTGCAACATTGTGTGCAACATTTTGAAATTTCCAGCCAATCAGCTTGCACTAAATTTAACTGCCGACCAAATTTCTTACCATATCAGGCTGACACAAGCGGTGTTGCAGGATTTCGTTGCAACGTGTGTGACCCCAATTCAAATTTGTTGCGTGCAATGTTGCACTGTCTGTACTTGTCTTTAGTTGGTATGGAGGTGTCGATAGAGTGTATATAGCAAGGTGAAGATCCAGGTGGTTAAGGGGGTAGGTACTATTCACCTCCCTTTAAACAGTGTCAGGGACTGTTAGTCAGTAAGGAGGTGTAGGATAAGATTAGGTTAATGGAATGCTGTTGGCAGGCATCCCAGCCACTTTTTAGACAAATTTGATAGGAAATATAGGCTGTACAAGTTCTAAATATAGGAAAATATAGGATTTTTTCCCAAAAATATATGCACTTTATAGGAGCTAAGATAGCTTTTCGGTGGCGTAACCAGGGATCTTGCAGGGAGGGTGCACAGGCAATGATTTGCAGAACTAGAGAGCCATTAAAGGAAAACAGAACCAAAAAAAAAAAGAAAAGGGGCCATTTTATTCCCTTCGCCAAATATGCTAAACAGTGTAAAATATAATTGTATCAATCAGCAGTCGTCGTCCTATTTATAGGAAATATAGGAGGTTTTCTTTAAATATAGGCTCTTTATAGGATCCTATACAAATCATAGGAAATATAGGATATATAGGAGGTCTGGGATGCCTGTGTTGGCCATACTGGTACAACGGACACCAATTGTATTCTTTGCCATTTGACCATTTTTCAGTATACAGTAATGGAATTAGCTAGAAATCTAATTGTAATCTGTTTTAGATTACTCCGCAGAGCCCAAGAGCATTAGATACTTGACTGAGAAGGATGAAGACAAGGAAGCTAATGATGATATTGGATTTGTTTAAACTCATCCAGTCAGGATAACATCTGTGATTACCCGCTTCCAGCATCAGTCTAAAGAGAATACACAATCACAGTGCAACATAGAAGATCTGGGGGCCAACCCTTGTTAAATGAAAGTCTTCTGTGGTCTAAAGAGCTGACCCCGATCTCTTTTCATTCGCCTTGCTCAACCAAATATCTTTTCATTTTTTATTTACATAACTTTATCCATGACAATAATTATCTAAGTTCCTAAGCTATCATGGAAGGGGTAAACGGACATCATCACCCACCGGCGCAATAATCCAGCTTGGACTGCCTGTGGTTAGATGGCAGAACAATAAAATCCCTTTGCTCTTGGAAATTGAATTCTTTCTCATGTAAAACGATTGTATTGTTCCTGCCATCTAACATGGCTGTCGTCACGTGATGGTGCAAAACCTCTATACCAAAATAATATGCAAAAGGCTATTCATTATGAGTCAATTATGATGTAATAGATCAAAAACGAGCGCAAGTGTTTGATCAGGGCATCCAAACGCCGAGAAACAGGTGAAAGCACAAGGCTGTAGGCTAAGTGCTTTTATTCTTCGAGGTGTTTGGATGCCCTGATCAAACACAAAGCATGAGTTTTTGAACTTACTTCTCAGTCTCGTCATAATTCATTTGTTCTTGAATCTACTGAGACTAAAAAAATGAACAGTGTTTTGATCCGTTCTTGATCAAGTATCAAGGTGCGTGCATGTGACTACAATGCAAAGTCGTCATTGGTCATTGACCTCATGAATTATTAATGAGTTTGAGAGGTGTACCATATATTTGAAGAAGACGAAGATGTATCGTTAATGGACCCTTATGAAAAGTATCGTGGATGCAAGGCTTACATGGCAATACGAAAGAAATCAAACTTTTTCGTGAATGGAATTTGTAGCTTTTTTTTAGTATTTCCATGTACTTAGCTTCACATCCATGATAGAGTGGTTTTCATTAACCAGCGAAACAGTGTATTAATTAGATCGTTCTAGTCACAAAGACAATAGAAAACAAAAGAATTACTGTTAGGTAGTCCTTAATAAGCTCAAGTGCATTTGTATATGTAATAGGACTCCATGCCATGCATATTGGACGAGAAAAATTGCGAGGACTTCCAAAATTGGATGAGGCTGTAGGCCGAGTCCAATTTGGTAGTCAGAGGAATTTTTTGAGTCTAATTATTTCTTGATTGGGGAGCATGAAATCCCATTATCTATTAATTATATAGCTGCCTAATTAATCCCATATCAACAAGACCTGTCCAAGTAAGAAAATAATTGGACAGTTACCTATATGGGATTAATGAGAAGCTGTATAATTAAAGGGGTTATTGAAAACCACCATTTTTGAGGAGGACCATTACAGCTATTTAGTATTAAATAGTAAATATCACTTGAGCAAAACATTGTTTTTTTTTACTAGTAAAAACGTTTTTTATTTGTGAGCAACACAATTTACAACCATTTGAGTTTTGGAAGAAAACAATAGCAAAAAAGAACTAGCTTCATAATAAACAAAACAATTACAAATATTTTTTCTTTTTCAGATTAGAGAGCATACCATAAATCTGTGAAAATGTTAACTAAACAAGATTGTACAAATTAGTGCAAAGTCTTGTAGGTCTACGGCCTAGAGTGCAAACAGTAGAGTGAAGGCATTTAACTCGTGAAACAAAAAATACTAGTCAACGTGTAATAGTCAAATAGACACACAAGAAAACAATGGAATTAGGATCTACTAATGTGTATTAGTCTAATATCTATTGCACGGGTTAGTGACTTCACTCTAGTCAAATAGACACAAAAGAAAACAATGGAATTAGGGTCTACTAATGTGTATTACTCTAATATCTATTGCACGGGTTAAATGACTTCACTCTATAACCGTGAAACTTTAGTATTACTAAATAGCACAATTTCATGCAAATTCCATTGTTTTCTATTGTTTAATTAGCACTATTTTGTACTATTTAGTAATTAGTGTTTCACGGATTTGTTGTTTGCACTCTACTGAGGTCTAGTGAACTTACTATTTTGTGCAATTTCTTACGAAGTTTTTCTTGTATATATGGTATGCACACTAAAACACAGAGCAACTATCTTTTCATTGTGAAGGCAGGGCTTTACCTTTCAAGATGGCGCAGGGAACTGTGAATAGGACTATTGCAAATTTTTCACATCTTCATAAATTGGAAGGAGAATATTTCATTTTGGTTATTACAGGTCATAGGGAATATCTTTAATTACATTTTAACAAACAATAGCACTGGGTACTTAGATCAGGGTTCGTGCTTCACCTCCAACACAAAATCAAGGACCTTTTAAGGACTTTTCAAGGTTCAAAATTAAAATTTTCTCAGTTTTGCTTTGTAATTTTGTCTTAACAATGTTTTGGAACAACGTACACATTATTTTAAAGACTTATTTTGATTTTCACAAGGGTTTGTTAAGCTGGTTCAATAACATCTGCGTAAAATGATGGAAAATAGCACAGAACCTTGCAATTCTTGGAGCAAAGTTACAATCGAAGTAATGAATTACAAAAATTAGATTACAGATGGTGTAGCATTTTCAAGAAGTATTTCCAGGAGTGTCCAGCAGCTTTGCTATTTTCAAGGGCTTTTCAAGTGCACTTAAAAATGGGTTTTGAATAGACCTCTTCAGCTTGGGGTGATGTTTTCCCATTTCAGACCCCATGTCATTCCCTTGAGAATAAGATTCTTTGTTTGAGCTTATCTATATTCATGTGTCTTCTCATGTACAACCGAGAACAAACCCTATACAAAGAAATGATACTATAGGGAATGACATGTGGTCTGATATGGGAAAACATTACGTCAGAGCTGAAGAGGTGTATTCCAGGGCTTTTCAAGGATTTCAAGGAGTAGCACGAACCCTGTTAGTTGGAGTGCATACCATATATCAGTGAAAAATATAACAAAAATTGTACAAATTAATGCAGAGTTTGAAGGACTGTGTTCTACTTGATCAAATTTGTGGAATTGGCATACAAATTTTTGCACACATACATGGTATGCACTCTAAGGAGTAGACCATAACTAAAGAAAACAATATAACCACTTTAAATAACTAAATCAATTTATAGCTGTGAAAGGATTTACAGGAAAAACAAGAATTTGTTTTGTGATCTAATGAGAGTGTTCTTTGTGATTAAAGGGATGAAGAAAAGGGACAAAATGTTCTAAAGTCAAAACTGTCACCAGAGTCCTATTTGTAAGTGGTACCTTCTGGCGGTTGACTCAGTTTTATATTTTCTTTACTACTCATGCACCTGCAATAACAAAGCAACATATTTTAATTGTTAACATTGCGGCATTTGTCAAAACACCTGGCAATTGGTCAAACTGGCCTTAGCCAAAAACAACAGTCTGCAAATTGTGTAGTTCCAAAAAATATCCTAACCCCCCTCTCGGAGGAATTGACCCTCCCTTACCCCCACAAAATCCAATTTTCTTCCATACAAACTCTGCAATTTTTTGTTCTTTCTCTGACCCCTCCCTCCCAATTCCAAATTCCTCTGTGGGGGATGGGGGGGGGAGGGGTATGGATAATTATTGGAACTAATCATCACTACGGAACCATCATTGTTAAAGTGCAACACTAACACTATTTTGAGGGAATTTTAGACTAAATTAAAGAATTTTTTAGGATTTCAGCATTAAAATATTTGCAAATTTTTGGTCTTTCTCCAACTCCCCTCCACCCTTCGGAAATTCCAAATTCCTCTGTGGGGTGGGTATGGATAATTTCTGGAACTATGCATTGATAAAATGCAGTCCACCTTCCCTTACTACCTCTTCACCTTGCATTGTTGTAACCTTTTCGCATTTCAGAATAGGTGTCATTCCCTAGGGTATCATTTCTTTGTTTAACGGTTGCACATGAGAAGACACATGAATATGGATACGACTTAAACAAAGAATTTTATTCAAGAGATCAATGACAACATCTGAGAAGCATTATGGTACTGGGACTCCCACTCCCTATTAGATTTGAAGATGCAAAGGTTCGACATCTGAACTGAACCTAAGTTATTGAACATGGATAAGTACACTTACCGCCTTATTTCATTTAGGACAGTTTCAATAGTATATTGTCTTTCCCATTTGCTTAATGTTGAAAAATATCTGGTATCAAGCTGAGGAAACAAGGAGAAGTTATTTTATTTACATTCGCTTCAGAACAATTCGTCTTGAAATAGGCCCTTTGCAGGAAATAATCACCACTGTTTCTGGATGGCAAAAACATTTGGACCTATTTTATCTATAATTATACATCTTCTCATTAATCCCATATAGGTAACTGTCCAATTATTTTCTTAATTGGACAGGTCTTGTTGATATGGGATTAATTAGACAGCTATATGATTAATAGGTAATGGGATTTTATGCTCCCCAATCAAGAAATAATTAGACTTGAAAAATTCCTCTGACTGCCAAATTGGACTCGGCCTACAGCCTCATCCAATTTTGAAAGTCCTCGGAATTTTCCTCGTCCAATTATTTCTTAATTGGACAGCATGGAGTCCTATTACATATACAAACACTTTTGCTGGATTAATAATGTCATATCCAAAACCTTTTCCAAAACATTTTTTTCCCTTGTAAGATACTTTTGATTTCAACATATGAAGCAATTTGCTTGTTTGCCGTCCAGCAGAGCCTTCCCCAAGAGACCTTTTGGCTGAAGTGATTTGTTATCAAAGGGGTATATCAGCATGTGACTGTTAGAGGCAAAGAGCCTTTTCCTTCCTAACACAGTAGTATTTCTACATTCAAGCTCAATGAAAGGAAAGAGGGAGGGTCCAGGAAACAATTGAACTGTGCGAGAAGCTGAGAGTGGTGAACTCAACATGCAAAGCATGACTAGACAAAATGACCGGCCATAAGCATTTTTGAAGCCTGAAAGAGTTAAGGAAACATGGTGGTAAAAAGAAATTATTCTTATTCTTCCTTTCAATATTTCGGCTTCTCGTAGGCACGTATATTATTCTAGTCAAAAAAAAAAAAAAAGAGAAAAAAAACGATAATTTTGTTGGTTCACAGTAGCCTGGGAATGAAGGCTAGTAGCAAAACAGCTAAACTCGCTGTGATTGGTTGAAACGAAATTCCCCACTTCACTTTAGATGTGATACTAAACAACGGGGGACCCCTTCTCGTGTTATGATTACCCAGCCAATCAGAATCAAGTGTTGTCGGTTTCCAACCAGCGACGAAACAAGAAATAAATTTCTTCATGACAACATATCATTTATAATTATAGTTATTTATAATTATTATTTCAGTGTTATTTCAATTGTTTCTGGGATGAAGAACAACGATAAGAAAATCCATCTGCATGTATTGTGTACATTGGAGAAGTACAAAAATAAGATTATCAGAATATTCAATTTCGCTGGAAACATATATATATTCTTCAGATCTTGGATATATAATACTAATAATCGTAGGAAATCGTTATATAGGTCATGCTAGCAATCATAAATTATAAAAATTTGAAATCCTAGTCAAAATTAATTAGCAATGATTGACGGAAAATATGTGATCGTATACCTCTCCTTGGCTAAGTACACCATTCATATTTATCTTCGTCCAAAACCTAACTTTTGGAGGTTCTGCTGGATAGTTCTTTCCACATTCAATCTTTAAAGTATAAATTCGATTTTCGAAAACACACTGAAAGAGAAAAGGAAGCAAATGTTGAAGAGTTTTTTAGGGTCTCCATTGTACAGAGAGAAAAAGAAAATTTAGGAAAGAGAATAAAGGTTTTTAGATAGATCGAATCTTACCCTCTGAGGTCCAATGATCGTACCATTCCATCTAGTCATGGTCATATCTTCATCATCGTCCAAACCCCAGCTTATTAAGCCACCACCACCACCTTTCTGACCCTTTTCTAATTCTTCCAGAAGACGAAAATTCCTTGGAACTAAGAAAGAAAAAACGATAGCAGTGAGACCTGTTCGGGAAAAAAAGACCTTCAGCGTGTGAATTGAGACTCTGCTTTTGTGGTATGTTTGTGATTTGAGGGTTTTTGGTGCGTAGTTAAGGAGGAAATGAGGTGGGGGAAATGTTAGTTGTACCTTCAACTCGCCCCGCCATCTTGATTAACAGACTCGCTGAGAGGACAACCTCGATTTAGACTCATAACCTGGGACTCGGGTAATACTCGGTTGACTTTCGGTAAAATCGGAATGAACTTCAGTCGGGAGTCAGTCGGGAAGCGATGAAAATATGGATAAATGGAAGAAAAAAAATTGTGATAAGAAAAAAAAAAGGGGGGGAAAATCCAACAAAGAAAGGTCGATAGACAGCCAAGAGGGAAGATAAAATAAGAAATACGGGGAAGCAATGTTTCAAAAGTGTGTTGCGAGCAAGGATAAAGAATTTAAGAAAAGAGGAAAAATCGAATAAAGAATTTTTTCAAATGAATGAAAAATGAGAAACAACGATATATTTTGATGAAAGGACTCCGGGCAAAGGGTTATTTTAGTGATGTAGATATATTATATTACGAAAAAAGTTTTACAAAAGTACAATTTAAAACAGTAGAAAATAAGCCGCCTTCTTCCCTTTCTCGAAAATGGGACTGTAGTTAGATGTTAAAATATTTTCATTTTCGTATTTCATTTCATATTCCAGTTCAATGTATTATATCCTTTATATCAAAGGTCGAAAAAAACTATTTGACAATTAGACTTTCCATGTTGGAGTTTTTAATTAATAATTTAACAACTTCCGCTTTGAAAATATAACAAATAAAGTCAACACAAAAGAGCCTCGTTTGTCAGTTCGTTCGTCGGTTCGTTCTAGTTTTGTTTTATATATCATAAATAAAGCGCTAGCTTTTCTACAGGTTTCCAAGACAAGTAATTAGAAAGTACTTCTCACTTATCCACGATTAGCACCTTTATTTACATGGTTCTTTTGTCTTTATTGTTTTTTTAAACCAATCATGATTCTCATGCATGATTTATTTTGTTGATAAAGTCAAACCCCGCTTCCATGGTAATAATTACTAGACCCAAAGGACCTCAAAATGGCTGTCTGTCCTGGTCAAATAACTACGGATTAACTACAAAAAGACAGCTGAACCAATTCAAAACTCACTCTCAAAGAAAATCCGATATCCTACGAAGACGGTAACCAAGTTATAATGAGCTATCTTGCTCTATAGATTTTTTGGAAGCAATTTGTAGAAAGTTAAAAATGGCTGACCATAATGGCGACGTTAGTGCTCCTCAAGCAAGAGGTGGAAGACACCATCGTACGAGAAAACAACAGAAACCATCTACTGCAGAAAGAGAGCAGAAAAAAGCTTCAAGACTCCAAGCTTTAGGCCCAGGCGAGTCGATCAAAGAAAAGCAGGTTGGTAATAAACAGTACTTCAAGTAAAAATTGTAAGCTAAAATATACAGTCAAAGAGAATTTTTTATTTACTTTAGGATATAAGTTTTATGTGATCAGTGTATAATGGTGAATATGGAATGTTAAAACGTTAAAACATCAGCGATCGCGCGCTAAAACCGCAAGTCTGTTTGATACTTTTACTTTTTTGACTTCAAGTGTTAACAAGTTTTGCCCTCCTTTCACAAACATCATTACATATATCATTCCTATTATCCTTACATCGCTTTTGTTTTGAAAAACGAGTTTCCGTTAACCTGAAAAGACGTCTTGCTGGTCTAATCTTTCTATTATTCTGTAATAAATATAAGCTCGAAATTGGAATTTTTGAGTGCTTGTTTTCTCTCTGTTTCATCAATATCTAAGGTTTTAGGTAAAATATTCACGGTGTACGCAAAATCGTTTGCAAAACCTAACGTCTTTATATTTATGTATATATGATAAAATAAATACCCCAAATTGTAGAAATTGTAATTTTATAATTAACGAAACAGAGAAAAGATTTGTATTATTAAATTAGTAAAAATGGTGCTTTGTTTATCTTTATGGAAGGAAGTGGAGAGATTTGATATTTTGATGTGATGGTGAATATGGTCTCATATTTATACTCTAAAAAGCATTTTTTTTCAGCTAAAAACGCCATGTCTTTATTGCAATAAGTTAGGCCATGTTTTTTCTTGTTTCTGCGATGCCGACAACTCTGCAGCTTCTTCCCATGAGTTTTTGATGGGCATTTTCCAAAAACCCAAATGTATCTAAGGTAATCATATAGTTGTTGAGTTCGTAGAAGCGTGAAAAGAACTACAATAACTACTATTTTCATACAAACTCTGTAGTTTTGATTTGATTGTTTCGATTTGGTTTTTCACTGTCGCGAGTCGTAAATATCAAAGGTACCATACCAACTGATTATTTCGATTGACCTCAGCAAAAAACCAGATTTTCAGCATGCATCTACTAAGTTGGCATGTTTTGAAAAATTATAACAGTAACAATGTTTTTGTAATTTTTTTATAGCAAAAAGCAAGAGAGGAACGAGAGACGAAGAGGGCAGGAATAGACTTTAGACATGAGTACATTATAAGACTGTGGCAGAAGCTCTTGGGCTGACTCCAGAAGATGTCACAGAATTCTTACTGGAAGGAACACAGGTAAGAAAAAAAAGAAATGTCTGCATTTTGAAAAAGCTCTTTTTTTCCTGGCCCACTGCGAATATAAAACAAGGTCAAAAAAATGATGCCCACCCTCCCCTCCATGAAGGAAACGAAATATGACCCACCCCTAATGTACAGTTATAGACTCGTGTGACCCACCGCCTGTTTTTCCCTTTCCATGATGATGTTAATGATGATGTATAATAATGTTGATGGTAATATCGATAATGAGGGTGATCCTTGTATATATATATATATATATGGATGAAGTACAATAATATGGATCATTAATTATGATTAAGTTATTGACCAATCGTAACATTGTCTTTCCCAATACAGATTGAAACACTAGATGAGTTCTTCAAGGCCGATGGTCTTCAAAAGATCACGTTCTTCTATCAAGAAACAGACAGTAATTTACCAGATGCCGGTAAGCAAACAATCGACCATTATATTGGGGGGGGGAGGGGGGAGTGGTGCAAGTAGAGAGGAGACATCAATGAAATGAGTAAACTAGATTAAATCCAAGAAGTACTTATATGATGATAATGATGCTGATGATGATGGTGGTGATGATGATGCTGATGATGATGATGATGGTGGTGATGATGGTGGTGATGATGATGATGGTGGTGATGCATGGTGATGATGATGCTGCTGATGATGATGATGGTGGTGATGATGATGATGATGGTGATGATGATGCTGCTGCTGCTGATGATGGTGGTGATGCATGGTGATGATGCTGATGATGATGATGATGATGGTGGTGATGATGATAATGATGATGATGGTGGTGATGATGATGATGATGGTGATTATGATGGTGATGAAGATGTCTATACAGTGTGTGCAACCATGTAACTCAAAATCCCTTGAGATATAAATAACAATGAAACAGCCACCATCTTGGTTGATCTATCAAGAGAAGCTAATGAGGAATGCTTAATATTCATAACATGAAAATACTCTATTAGTCATTTCAATCAAAATCTATATTCTCCCTCTTGCACTCAAATATGTACTAAATACATGTTAGGAGAATTTTATAGCTCATCAATCCTTTTTCTTTCAATAGTTGAGCATGTAAGGATTGGTCCAGGCGGGGCACAGAAGGCCACCATCAAATCCAAGTCAAAACTATTTATCACTGATGGCAAAGATGAATCATTATCTGGAGCTTGTATATTTTTTATCAGGAATAATCCTTCTAAAGCCATCACTATCGCAAATATATACCAGGTCAGTATGATAGATCTTAGATACTTAGATACTTAGATCAGCCCAGAGGTTGTTTCAGGGTTTAATCTGTGAGTTAGCTGTGCCCTGACTTAGATCAGCCCAGAGGTTGTTTCAGGATTTTATCTGTGAGTTAGCTTGTGCCCTGACTTAGATCAGCCCAGATGTTTTTTTAGGGTCCAATCTGTGAGTTAGCCATGCCCTGACTTAGATCAGCCCAGAGGTTGCTTCAGGGTTCAGTGTGTGAGTTAGCTGTGCCCTGACTTAGATCAGCCCAGAGGTTGCTTCAAGGTTCCCCTAATATTTGTTATTTTTTATTGATTCAGGAGACAACCTTTGGTGTGTTAGACACACGTGGGGTTGGAATTCTCCATTCAGTGGAAAGACTTCTTGGTGACATTTTTGTCCCAGCCCTTGGCCATAATACAACCTGGGGAGACCTGGGACAGAACCAAGGCCCCTCTGTCAAGCAAGAGTTCATGAACCAATTGGATTCATTTGTTGGTAAGATGGTCATGTCCAATCTTTATCTAAATTGGGCTTCCTGTGCTATTTTATAGCGCTTCACGCTAAATTAAAATTCTGGAAATTTGAGAATTTTTTTAAAGTAATCAACATTTAGATTATGACATTTGCAGAAAGTCCAAATATTTAAAAAAATGTGCACGATTGTCAATAGACCTCTTCACCTTGGGCGCAATGTTTTCCCATTTCAGACCACGTGTCATTCCCTAGAGTATCATTTCTTTGTTTAGCTAGGGTGTAATGTTTCCCCATTTCAGACCACATGTCATTCCCTAGAGTATCATTTCTTTGTTTAGCGTGGGCGCAATGCTTTCCCATTTCAGACCACGTGTCATTCCCTAGAGTATCATTTCTTTGTTTAGCTAGGGTGTAATGTTTTTCCATTTCAGACCATGTGTCATTCCCTAGAGTATCATTTCTTTGTTTAACGGTTGCGCATGAGAAGACACATGAATATGGATACAACTCAAACAAAGAATCGTATTTTTAAAACAATGAAATTTTGAAACATCTTGTCTAAGTTTAAGGTTACAATACAGGTTTCAAGTTTGTAGAAATGTATTTTTCCTCAGGCCCTTTACGGGCAATTTATGCATTGATTCGATGTGCGATTTTTGCGCCCTACTTTGAAAACATAACGAATTTTGTTTTGTGCTTTTATAGAGACATTTGTCCAGGTAATCTTGGTGTCCGGAATAAAACTTTACGAGTTAGCCCTTTACTATTCTTGACTATGACCAAAATCGCTGCAAAAATCGCACTTCAAATGCCTTCAAAATCGCCTTTATAAACAGACCTTTATGTGTATTTTTTCAATTTTAGAGGATAGCTTTAAGTGTTTTTAATATTTGCTTCAGGGATTCTCGCCAGTGCGCAAGCTAGTCTGGAAGACGCCGTCACATTACGAGAATCCGAAACTCTGGACCTATCGCACATCAACTCCCCATCTGACTACATAGCAGCAGCGAGCTCCACAGAAACACTGGAACAAATAGAAGAAGTTGTTACTGCTTGGATCAAACAAATTGAACAGGTTTGACTATTTGAACCAATCACAACACGCGAGATCGATTGCTCAGCCAATGAGAATGGTCGGTGGCATGAGGTGCCGAGTTTAAGCATTTTGATTGGATGAGCAGGAATAACGCGCCCTGTAATTGGTCTATTCCGTAATTGGTCTAGACCGTGCCCTGTGTCGGAAGCTCAACCTTTAAGACTACGTCCCCGTCCATGCTAATGCGTTTTCGAAACGCTTCGTTTTCATCTCGCCGAAAACGCAGTAAAAGCTTTGACTCCGCACTAGCGTTTTCATTGCTTACCCTGATTGTGTGTGAGTCACTGGCTTGACCGAGGATCTCAAGGAGAACTGGATCCGACACGAAGAAAAAGCGCGGGAAGATAAGCCTCTTTTTCTCAAGATATCTGAAATAAAAACAAAATATTTTTTCGACATCTGTTTTTTGACAAATTTGAGGTTACGTTCACACTAATGAGTTTTTGGAAAAGCTCCATATTTATGTAACCGAAAAAAAACTTTTTATAGCGTTTGTTCACACAGTAAGGCGATCAAAACGCAGATACGATCGGAAATGACGCCATATTATCATATGCGCATATGAAAGACAGACGTGCCGCTGTGAATGACAGCATGTTCAAAAGCCTTCGTTTTCCCAAACTGTCCAAACTAATACGATAGGCCTCTGTTTTGAAATGTCTCTACTATTTAGAGCGTTTTCAAATGTATTCGTGCAGCAGTTGGAATTGATCATCGCTTTAGTGTGGGCGCAAGGACAACACACATCGAAAATATGTCGCTAAACGAAAACGTATGGACGTTGCCTTAATTCACCGTCACTTAGCCCCAACCCACTTAGCGACTGTATGCTTCAGTCTGAAATATAAGGGGGGAAAGTGCGCACACAAAATACAATAAAAACAGATCGTCTTTGCCGCGCGCGCATCGATAAAAGTGGGCCCAATGGAATAACTGTAGATGTGACAGAGGTTTTGCACCATCACGTGACGGCAGCCATGTTAGATGGCAGGAACAATACAATCGTTTTACATGAGAAAGAATTCGATTCCCGAGAGCAAAGGGATTTTATTGTTCTGCCATCTAACCACAGGCAGTCCAAGCTGGATTATGGCACTGGCACGTGATGGTGCAAAACCTCTATTGTAATGCTTCGCTTGTGTTGCTAGCATAACTTCTTACCACAGTTTTCATTGCTAGTCGCTGATCGAGTTAGCAGTCGCGGCATGCAAATCGGGCAAGACACTGCTGTCAATCAAATAAATCGTTTTATAAAATAAATCATAAATCTCGCGTTCTGATTGGTTGGGAGCGCGTGCTTTATGAGAGCACACAGCACGCGCGCGCACTTTCAGTTGCGTCATTCCTATCTAAAATAACGGTTATCGTAATTTGTATTATAAAAGAAATAAAAACCTTGCTTGTTGTGCTGTGTGCAGTTATCAAGCACTTGGAGATTCGCAGAACATTCGGGAAGTGTCGCGTCGCTACGTGTCGTGCTTCTCCTAACACTTTTCTCGTGTTCTGCCAATCCCGCGTGCTTTATAGATGCCCACAGCACGCGCGCTCGTTTTCTATGTCTTCAAGAGTGCTCAATGTAACATGGGAAACTACTCTAACGATTTATGGGATTGACAGCAGTCTGATACTCGATTTCCCTGTCGCGACTTTTATCTCGATTAGCGCGTAACAATAAACACAAGCCAGAGTGAATTTTGGAATGACACTCTAGAATCTAGACTCAAGGTTCAGTGCTTTTCCCCCCCCAGGTCTTGGCAGAAAGCGAACAAATGAGGAAAGAAGCTGATGATGTCGGGCCTAAAGCAGAGCTCGACCACTGGAAGAAACGAACAGCAAAGTTTAACTCTTTACTGGATCAGATCAAAGGACCTGACTGCAGGGCTGTGGTTGGTGTTTTGCATGCTGCTAAATCTAAACTACTCAAGGTAGGGTGATTTGTTATTGAACTGTACAAATTGAGAAAACCTTTAAATTTTATTGATACTCTGATAACCTCTGGGCTGATCTAAGTCAGGGCATGGCTAACTCACAGATCAAACCCTGAAACAACCTCTGGGCTGATCTAAGTCAGGGCATGGCTAACTCACAGATAGAACCCTGAAACAACCTCTGGGCTGATCTAAGTCAGGGCACGGATAACTCACAGATAGAACCCTGAAACAACCCCTGGGCTGATCTAGGTCAGGGCATGGCTAACTCACAGATAGAACCCTGAAACAACCTCTGGAATGATCTAAGTCAGGGCATGGCTAACTCACAGATCAAACCCTGAAACAACCTCTGGGCTGATCTAAGTCAGGGCATGGCTAACTCACAGATAGAACCCTGAAACAACCTCTGGGCTGATCTAAGTCAGGGCATGGCTAACTCACAGATAGAACCCTGAAACAACCTCTGGGCTGATCTAAGTCAGGGCATGGCTAACTCACAGATAGAACCCTGAAACAACCTCTGGGCTGATCTAAGTCAGGGCACGGATAACTCACAGATAGAAACCTGAAACACCTCTGGGCTGATCTAAGTCAGGGCACATCTAACTCACAGATCAAACCCTGAAACAACCCCTGGGCTGATCTAAGTCAGGGCACGGATAACTCACAGATAGAACCCTGAAACAAACTCTGGGCTGATCTAAGTCAGGGCACATCTAACTCACAGATCAAACCCTGAAACAACCCTGGGCTGATCTAAGTCAGGGCACGGATAACTCACAGATAGAACCCTGAAACAAACCCCTGGCTGATCTAAGTCAGGGCATGGCTACTCACAGATAGAACCCTGAACAACCCCTGGGCTGATCTAAGTCAGGGCATGGCTAACTCACAGATAGAACCTGAAACAACCTCTGGGCTGATCTAAGTCAGGGCATGGCTAACTCACAGATAGAACCCTGGAAACAACCTCTGGGCTGATCTAAGTCAGGGCATGGCTAACTCACAGATTGAACCCTGAAACACCCCCTGGGCTGATCTAAGTCAGGGCACGGATTAACTCACAGATAGAACCCTGAAACAACCTCTGGGCTGATCTAAGTCAGGGCATGGCTAACTCACCAGATCAAACCCTGAAACAACCCCTGGGCTGATCTAAGTCAGGGCACGGATAACTCACAGATAGAACCCTGAAACAAACCTCTGGGCTGATCTAAGTCAGGGCATGGCTAACTCACAGATCAAACCCTGAAACAACCCCTGGGCTGATCTAAGTCAGGGCACGGATAACTCACAGATAGAACCCTGAAACAACCTCTGGGCTGATCTAAGTCAGGGCACGGATAACTCACAGATAGAACCCTGAAACAACCCCTGGGCCTGATCTAAGTCAGGGCACGGATAACTCACAGATAGAACCCTGAAACAACCTCTGGGCTGATCTAAGTCAGGGCACGGATAACTCACAGATAGAACCCTGAAACAACCCCTGGGCTGATCTAAGTCAGGGCATGGCTAACTCACAGATCAAACCCTGAAACAACCTCTGGGCTGATCTAAGTCAGGGCATGGCTAACTCACAGATAGAACCCTGAAACAACCTCTGGGCTGATCTAAGTCAGGGCACGGATAACTCACAGATAGAACCCTGAAACAACCCCTGGGCTGATCTAGGTCAGGGCATGGCTAACTCACAGATAGAACCCTGAAAAAACCTCCCTGGAATGATCTAAGTCAGGGCATGGATTGCTAACTCACAGATAGAACCCTGAAACAACCCTCTGGGCTGATCTAAGTCAGGGCATGGCTAACGTCACAGATGAACCCTGAAAACACCCCTGGGCTGATCTAAGTCAGGGCAACGGATAACTCACAAGATAGAACCCTGAAACAACCTTGGGCTGATCTAAGTCAGGGCACATCTAACTCACAGATCAAACCCTGAAACAACCCCTGGGCTGATCTAAGTCAGGGCACGGATAACTCACAGATAGAACCCTGAAACAACCTCTGGCTGATCTAAGTCAGGGCACGGACTCACAGATCAGAACCCTGAAACAACCCCTGGGCTGATCTAAGTCAGGGCACGGATAACTCACAGATAGAACCCTGAAACAACCTCTGGGCTGATCTAAGTCAGGGCATAACTCACAGATAGAACCCTGAAACAACCTCTGGGCTGATCTAAGTCAGGGCACTAACTCACAGATCAAACCCTGAAACAACCCCTGGGCTGATCTAAGTCAGGGCACGGATAACTCACAGATAGAACCCTGAAACAACCTCTGGGCTGATCTAAGTCAGGGCACGATCAAACCCCTGAAACAAAGAACAGAAAACAACCTCTGGGCTGATCTAAGTTCAGGGCACGGCTAACTCACAGATAGAACCCTGAAACAAACCTCTGGGCACATCTAACTCACAGATCACCCTGAAACAACCCCTGGGCTGATCTAGTCAGGGCACGGATAACTCACAGATAGAACCCTGAAACAACCTCTGGGCTGATCTAAGTCAGGGCACGGATAAACTCACAGATTCACCCTGAAACAACTGGGCTGATCTAAGTCAGGGCACGGATAACCACAGATAGAACCCTGAAACAACCTCTGGCTGATCTAAGTCATAACTCACAGATAGAACCCTGAAACAACCCCTGGGCTGATCTAAGTCAGGGCATGGCTAACTCACAGATAGAACCCTGAAACAACCTCTGGGCTGATCTAAGTCAGGGCACGGCTAACTCACAGATAGAACCCTGAAACAACCTCTGGGCTGATCTAAGTCAGGGCATGGCTAACTCACAGATCAACCCTGAAACACCCTGGGCTGATCTAAGTCAGGGCACGGATAACTCACAGATAGAACCCTGAACAACCCTCTGGGCTGATCTAAGTCAGGGCACGGATAACTCACAGATAGAACCCTGAAACAACCCCTGGGCTGATCTAAGTCAGGGCATGGCTAACTCACAGATAGAAGCCCTGAAACAACCTCTGGGCTGATCTAAGTCAGGGCATGGTTAACTCACAGATAGAACCCTGAAACAACCTCTGGGCTGATCTAAGTCAGGGCATGGCTAACTCACAGATAGAACCCTGAAACAACCCTCTGGGCTGATCTAAGTCAGGGCATGGCTAACTCACAGATAGGAACCTGAAACAACCTCTGGGCTGATCTAAGTCAGGCATGGCTAACTCAAAGTACCTGAACAACCCTCGGGGCTGATCTAAGTCAGGCACTGGATTAACTCCAAACCCTGAAACAACCCCTGGCTGATCTAAGTCAGGGCACGGATAACTCACAGATCAAACCCTGAAACAACCCCTGGGCTGATCTAAGTCAGAGCACGGCTAACTCACAGATCGAACCCTGAAACAACCTCTGGGCTGATCTAAGTCAGGGCATGGCTAAATTATTCCCCTTTCCTTCTTATCTTAAACTTATTTTAAATTTCAGACGTGGCGGGAGTTAGACGGTAGAATTACTGACTACGCGAACGAAGCAAAAGACAACGTGAAGTTTCTGTACACCCTGGAGAAGTTTTGTGACCCGCTTTACAACAGTGACCCAGTAAGAGAGTATCTATTGATACATTGGATTGAGTTATAATTTGCCTTCGCTTTTGTGTCATCATCAGTATTTATCAGCGGTCACCACAAGCATTCGTTCATCATCATCATCATAACTATCACGATCATCATTGACAGAGCAGAAAAACGACAAGGTTGCTATTTTCGCAATGTTTTTCTTTATCTCTCATTCATGCTAAAAAACGTTTAGTGTTTCATTCGTGTCTCTTGTGCTTTAAACGTTTCGCAAATTCTGCTAACCTCGAGCAATTCTACTTCGAGGTATTAGCAAAAATGTTAGTTTTTGTGCTGATCAAAATATCATCTCTCCCAACGTTCAGAACGTTATATCTCAAATACGCATTCCTTAAATTTCCCCAAATTTTGGTGTTTTGTTAATCAGCCCCAAAAGAGCCTGTTTATGAAATATAAAGCTTATTGACGCATAAACGTCGAAAGTTGAACCCGTTTTTCTGCCCTGTCCATCATCATTATCACCTTCGTCACTACCATCATCTTCACCATTACTTTTATCACTACCATCATCATGATTATAACCATCGTCACTAAGATTGAAAAATGTAAGACAATAGTATGGAAAAGAGTAAAAATGACGTGGCTTAGATTACAAAAATTATTAACAGGGGGTGGGGATGGGGTCTATGCCCCCACCTCCCCAGCTCCTCCTCCTCTCTCTATCGTAAAATGGAGTTGTGGCGATGGTGTTTGAAGGACTGGATCAATAAATCTTTTTCATCTTCTTCTCAGGTTGGTATGATGGACGCCATTCCTGGTCTTCTGAATGCCATCCGCATGATCAACAGCTACTCCCGATATTACAATACATCTGAGAGAATGACTGCTTTATTCGTTAAGGTAGGTACAGGGGAATAAGCGTGTTGACCCGAGGGTACAGGAGTGTAATGGCTGTTAGTATAGTGCAGTTTTCGTATGACTGTGAAAAGCTCAGTGCCGTAAGCGTGACGTTCCGTGACCGTGATACTCTCTAGAATTTTAATTGGCTGATTTTTTTCACACGCAATATGATTGGTCTAAAAGTGCCGTGATCTTGGCATGACCGTGTCCACGCCGCGTTTATGCCGTGTTCCGGGTATTTGATTGGATGGAGAGTAAATTCTCGTGCAATTACCTTGTTGTGTCACGTTCTCAGCATCATTAAGGCATGGCTCTCAGATGAAAAACTGATTAGCTATATCATAGCTAGTTTTCTACGAATCTTCCCCAAACTTGGCAAGTTAATGTCTTTTGTGAAAAGAAATGGAAACTAAGTCACGTGACCACAAGGCCGCCATCTTGGATTTTTAAACAAGCCGTTTGTAAACGTACCGAAACATCTTTAAAAGTCATGAAAATGCAGATTACTATTCATATTTACAATGCCTATATGGATCTTATTGGATGTCTTGGAAATTTTTTTAAGTTTAATTTTTAGAATATTTTCTATTTTTTCCAAAAAATTAAAAATATTCTAAAAATTAAACTTAATATAATTTCCAAGATATCCAATTAGATCCATATAGGTATTGCAAATATCAAAAGGAATATGGATTTTCAGGACTTTTGAAGTAGTTTCAATACGATTACAAACGATTTTTTTTTAAAATCCAAGATGGCGGCCTTGTGGTCACGTGACCTGGTTTCCATGGTAACAAATATGCGATAATTGCTTGCCTTAAAGAATTACTACTACGAGCCAAATTTGTGAAAGATTCATAGTAAACTGTCAAAGATATGAATAAATAACTGATTTTCCATCATTTCCTCAAGAGAGCCATGCCTTAATGGTGCTGAGTTCGTATTCGTGCCGTAAACTTTTCACAGTCATACGAAAACTTCACTAGTATTTCCCAATCACGGATAAGGGATAGACCTCTTTGCGTCGGGCGTAATGTTTTCCCATTTCAAACCATATGCCATTCTGCATTTACTAATACGGTCCAACAATTTTTTTATGCTAAAACAATCCATGGTTCCGCTCTCCTTAGTCACCGTTGCTATGTCCCACAAGTGCAACAAATTAGCTAGAATATATCAAAATTTAAAACACTGAGCTTGGGGAATTGATTATAGATTGTTTCAATAGTTTACTTTCCTGCAAAAAGGATAGAAAATTGTCTCGTAACCCTCGTAGTACTCTTTAAAGTGCTCATAAGCCTTTACACAATATTTTCAGAATTGATTCTTTAAATAGTGGATAGTTGATTGTGAAAATAATTCGTCATTTGAATGTCGGGTCTTTGAGATACGAAGGTTTATGTTTTCAATATGTTAATGACTATGACGTAACATAAGGGATTTGAGTTATTTTGTGGCAACTTTTAATATTGAACGCTGGACATTTTTTGAAAAACAAATTTGTAAGAACCTTTACGTGAGTCACGAGTGAAAGGGTGATGCTTTCAAAATACTGTACCAGAACGAGTGCAGTGTTGTATATTAAATGACCCCTTATGTTACGTCATAGTCTATTGGGAATATAAACCTCGTATCTCAAAGACCAGACATTCAAATGACAGAATATCTTCACAATCAACTATCCACTATCTAAAGAAACAATTCTGAAAATATGTGCAAAGGCTTATAAGCACTTTAAGTCAGATACTGTGTTGTTGTTTTGTGGGACAAGATTTTAATTCCACTGGGAAAACTGCTTCAATGGCGATTGGTTTGGTATTGTGTGAAACCATGAATGAACTTCTTACCCCTAGTGATCTATGGGTTAAATTATCAGTCATTCACGATTCGAATCAAAATTTTATGTATCAACTTTCCGTTCCTAGGTCACCAATCAGATGATAACAGCTTGCAAGAACTACATCACAGACCACGGCTACAAGACAGTGTGGGACGAACAACAAGACGAACTTATCCTAAAACTCAAAAACTGCATCAAACTGAACGAAGAGTACCAACGCTGCTTCCAGAAGACAAAACAACGACTCGAACAGAATCCAGACGAACGACAGTTCGAGTTTAGCGAGATGTACATATTTGGGAAGATCAACACATTCTCACGGAGATTGAATAAGATTATCGAGATGATGAATACAATGCAGACGTTCATGTGTCTGGGCGAGTCGAGGATTGAAGGGTTGGAACAGAATTGGAATAAAGTGCAGTTGATAATGACAACGATGAAGAAGAAACCTTATGATCTGTTGGATTATAGGAAGATGGATTTTGACGCGGATTTTGAGGAATTCCGAAGACAGATCAACGAACTACAGGTGATGGTTATGATCAACTGGTTATGAGAATGTACTGCGCATGCTCGAAAGATTCGAGGTGGATCCTCTGGGCATGCGCAGATTGTTTTTGGCTTTTGCCCGTACCACCAAAAAGAGAGTTATGACATCGTTATCATAATCTTCAGCATCGTCATCGTCATCATCATCATCACAATCATCATCACAATCATCATCACAATCATCATCACCATCACAATAATCATAACCATCACAATCATCATCACTATCATCATCATCAATTTTATCATCATCATCATGATCATCATTAACATCACCATTATCTAGTTCAATTACAATTATTATAATTCACTCTACAAAATTATTCGATTCTGATTGGACAAGAGGAGTAAAATTAAATTCCAAATTGTACTCTGTAGAGTCCCGATTAAATTGCTCAATTTTTTTGAGTGTGTGATAAGCAAAAAATCGCACAATCTTCTCGTACAATTCGGAATTTATAGATACTCGTGATGTTTTGAAAGTTCTCAAATTGAACTTGCCTAAAGGCTCGTCCAATTTTGATAATTTTCAAAACATCACTCGTAGCTATAAAATCCAAATTGTACTCGAGATCGAGCAATTTCCTATTGTTATAATCAACTACATCATATTCTGAAATGTTAGCCATCGTTTTAGTTTTCTTTTCTTTTTTTATTTCGCAGACTCAGCTCCAGATATTCATGGACAATGCGTTCGAGAGGATCCCGTCAACGCAGCGAGCCTTGAGGCTTATTCGAAAGTTTGAACGGTAACACGCTAAATATCTGTAATCAATCATGATCATCATCATGATCATCTTCATTATCATCATCATTATCATCATCACCATCACCACCATCATTATCACCATCATCATCATCACCATCATCATCACCATCATCATCATCACCATCATCATCATCACCATCATTATCATCACCATCATCATTGAAATCATCATCATCGCCATCATCATCATCGCCATCATCACCATTATCATCATCATCACCATCATCATCATTATCATCATGTATCATCATTATCATCATGTATCATCACCACCATCATCATATTCCCCATCGCTATCACCATCATCATCATCACCACCATCATCATCCCCATCACTATCACCATCATCATCATCATGTATCATCACCATCATCATCATCATGTATCATCACCATCATTATCATCATGTATCATCATCATCATCACCATCATTATCATCGTCATCATTATCATCAGCATCATGGATCATCATATCATCATCATCATTGTTACCAGTCGACATTTCAATCATTACCATCATCATTCACTGATATCAGCACCATGACTTTCAATACCCTGATGCACTCGTTCTCTCTTCTTCATCCACAGCTTGAACTTAGATTGTCTTCGAGACACGATACAAGAAAAATACGAACGCATCTTAACATACTTTGGACGCGACATCGAAACCGTCCAGAAAATTTACCAAAGACACAAAAGCGATCCTCCTATAGCCTGGGACCTACCGCCCATCGCTGGCAAGATAGCCTGGGCACGACAGATGTACAGACGTATCCAGGAACCAATGGAACTCTTCCAAAAGTATCCTGCCATCCTCCAATCGACCGAGGGGAAGAAGATTATCAAAAACTACAACAAAATGGCAAAGGTTTTGTTAGAGTTTGAGGTGCTTTATCATCAGGCGTGGATCAAACAGGTATTTGATTTTGCGCACTCGGAAAGTGCTCGGCAAAGACCCGAACAAATAGCGAATAGCCAAACTTACGTTTATTGATTTCGTTTCTTGTTTTTATCTTGGTTACTTTACGCACTCGGAAAGTGCTCGGCAAAGACCCGAATAAATAGCGAGTAGCCAAACTTTCCTTTCTTGATTTCGCTTCTTGTTTTCATCTTGGTTACTTTGCGCACTCGGAAAGTGCTCAACAAAGACCCGAACAAATAGCGATTAGCCAAACTTTCCTTTCTTGATTTCGCTTCTTGTTTTCAACTTGGTTACTTTGCGCACTCGGAAAGGGCTCGGCAAAGACCCGAATAAATAGCGAGTAGCCAAACTTTCCTTTCTTGATTTCGTTTCTTGTTTTTATCTTGATACTCTCGGAAGGTGTTCGGCAAAGACCCGAGTATATAACGATTTATCTCATTTACACTCTTTCGTTGCGTTTCTTGTTTTTAATTTGTCAACCTCGTGCACTCGGTTAGTGCTCGACAAACACCCGAATAAATAACGATTTATATGCTTCATTTGCACGTTTTCGTCTTAAAACACAGCATTACTTTCCGGGTTTCCTAACCAGTCCCCTCTAATAACAATGGCAAAATAGGAATCGGGTCTAATGAAACATTGTTTTCTCATTCAGGTTGAAGTGATCAAAAGCGGCCTACAAGCGTCTCTCCTCGTCCGTCACACTGAGAACAAGAAGCTCTACGTGAACTTTGACCCTCAAATCATGACGCTGATCCGTGAGACTGAGTGTATGGTGAGACTGGGGCTGAATGTTCCTTTCTCTGCCCACACGTTGCTACAGAAACAGAACACACTGAAGAAAAATTTCGATAAGTTACAGGTAATGCAATGAATGGATCTTTACAAATAGACTGCATATCATCACCCATTTCAAAAAAACGTCATCGATAAAGGCGATAGGCGATAGGTCATTCCGACATGGAAATGGTTTCGTTGAATACAAGGAACATGGAATCAGTCTCAACACTAAGGTCCATACTCTTGACGAGAATAAGAAGCAGAAACACAAGTCATTCCAGCTATTCTTGGATCGTGCAATGACCTATCTCCTATCGCTTGTGGCCTATCGCCTATCGCCTTTGGCGATGACAACGTTTTTAAAAAATGGGTGTATTCGTAATAAAGTTAACTAACAAAATTGTACTGATTAGTGCAAAGTTTTGTAGGTCTACGGTCTACTGAGGTCTACTGGACTTACTAATTTGTACAAATGTGTGCAAAGTTTTGTAGGTCTACAGTCTACTGAGGTCTACTGAACTTACTAATTTGTACAAATGTGTGCAAAGTTTTGTAGGTCTACGGTCTACTGAGGTCTACTGGACTTACTAATTTGTACAAATGTGTGCAAAGTTTTGTAGGTCTACAGTCTACTGAGGTCTACTGAACTTACTAATTTGTACAAATTAGTGCAAAGTTTTGTAGGTCTACAGTCTACTGAGGTCTACTGAACTTACTAATTTGTACAAATGTGTGCAAAGTTTTGTAGGTCTACGGTCTACTGAGGTCTACTGAACTTACTAATTTGTACAAATGTGTGCAAAGTTTTGTAGGGGTACAGTCTACTGAGGTCTACTGGACTTACTAATTTGTACAAATGTGTGCAAAGTTTTGTAGGTCTACGGTCTACTGAGGTCTACTGAACTTACTAATTTGTACAAATGTGTGCAAAGTTTTGTAGATCTACGGTCTACTGAGGTCTACTGAACTTACTAATTTGTACAAATGTGTGCAAAGTTTTGTAGGTCTACGGTCTACTGAGGTCTACTGAACTTACTAATTTGTACAAATGTGTGCAAAGTTTTGTAGGTCTACGGTCTACTGAGGTCTACTGAACTTACTAATTTGTACAAATTAGTGCAAAGTTTTGTAGGTCTACGGTCTACTGAGGTCTACTGAACTTACTAATTCGTGCAATTTCTTACAAAAATTTACACGGATATATGGCATGACTCTAAGAAACTTACAATAATACTTAATGATATTTAATAATATTTTGCGCGGGAATGTTTGGATTTTTTTTCTCCTTGACAGTCTCGTTGACTCGGTGTTGTATATGAGTAGAGAGTTGTTTGTTGGTTCTCTCTTGTGCTTCCAGGGTTTTTCTCCGGGTTCTCCGGTTTACCTCCCTCCGCAAAAATCAACTTCTAAATTCCAATTGGAATCCAGTGGAAGAAGAGCCACTCTGTGGAAATACCACTGTCCCATTTATTTTTGTTGTAAGGTTGTCAAAAAAGGCCCCTAGCTATTACACTTAGCTACTACCAAATTTTATGTTTTAAATAAATTGTACTTTATATTTTAGTCTGCAAAACTGTTGGTTAATAAAATGGATTAATTGGTTCCCAAGGATGGTAAACATAGCTTAACCAACAAACCCCGCCCCAACCCCTCCAAAACTATTCTCCTTCCATTGATAGATACATAGCCTATTTTTTATTTTTTATTTTTTATTCGTTTTAATTTAAACATGTTAACTCTCTCTGTTCGCTCCAAGAGCTAAGCTCATCGTGGGAGATTACACAGAACATAATTACAATGTTTTTGGTGTTTTTAGAAAAAAGAAAAAGAAAAATAAGTTTAGCATATTAACAAGAAAAAAACACATACAGAAAAAGTACGATGGAGATTACATCGTGGGAGATTACATGTAACATATTAGAAAGGAAAAAAAACCATATATATAAATTATATATATATAGAAAAAGTACAATGGAAAAGAAAATATATCTACAAAAACAATTAAGCGTTCTTTACTCTATACAAATCTTTCTCTCTACAGCTCCTATTAGAAGAACATTCCCGCGTGCTGGGAAAGATTCCTCAGACCTTCAAACCTCTCATGGCGCCTCACCTCGCCAAAGTAGATGCATCTATCGACCCTGGGTTAATGATGCTCAACTGGACGTCACTTAACATTGAGACCTACATTGACAGCGTGTACGATGCTCTCGGCGAGTTTGAACTCTTGCTTAATAGAGCGAATGACTTGGTGGCTTACAGGATCGACGCGGTGCTGGAGGAGATGAGCGTCATCCCTTTGATTGAACTGCCGACGCACGCACCTCAAACTATTGAAGAGTTCCTCAAGAGCACTGAGGTAAAGGGGGTTGAGATTTTGAAAAAAAATGTTGTTGAGGTTTTGACGAAAATGTTTGAAAATTGCGCTTTTATTTATTCTTATTAATGATTACTTTGTTCGTACTTTAATCTGGTTAGCATAGCCACATTATAACGCGCGCTCTCATTGGTTAATTAGCGTGCGCGAGCGTACATCCAGAAATGGATGGTGCACGCTGACGTGATTGAGTGGCGCAAGCTATGTATTGAAGATTTCGTTAGAACAAAATTTGAAATTTTGTTTGTATTAAATATTTTTTACGGTTTTGCTATGTTATAAAAACAATGGTCAATGCTTAGTTGTGTGTATATCCAGTTCTGGATGTACTTGGGAGGTTGCTTAAGCACTTAAGAAGCTAGAGTTGCACTCGGCTACGCGTCGTGCGACTCTTACGCTTCTTTCGTGCTTAGCAACTTCCCGCGTGAATGCAGAACTAGATATAAGCACGTTAAGCATTGACCATTCCTTGAACAAAAAGGTAAATTATACACCGTGAAAAGATGAAAAAACTTACTGACGTTTCGGACGCTAGTCCTTCATTGGAGTAAAAGAGAAAGAGGTGGTAGAAAGGAGTGTTTATATGATAGAATAAGACAAAAGAAACCAATGAGAACAAGATAGGCAAGGAAACAAAAACAAACAATCAAAAGACAAAAGAAAGGGTTAGTTGAAAGCAAAGCGTTCATTAATTTTATTAACCTTTTTCATTAGAAACACCGACGCAGCTCACACTAGTTTTTAGCTAGTTATATCTTCTCATTCCTTGAACAAGTTTCTCGCGCGCGCACGGGTGCATTCCTTATGATCATTCGCTCTCTTTTGGTTTCTAAAATGAATTTTATTGTGTGTGTGTTTTTTAAAGAATTTATGCAGGCGAGGAGCAGATCTACTAGAAGCAAAAAGCAATCGCGTAGAAGAAGCAGCTAATGAATTAATCGCAATGTTACTCGAACTGGAAGAAGACGAAGAAGAAGAAGAAGGAGAAGAAAAAACAGATAAAATCACTGAAGACAGCGATGAAGAATTCGATAAAAAAGATAATGAAAAAGATCCCGAGAAGCCTGAGAGGCAACCGAGTGGAACACCGAGAACTGGATCTAGTAGGCCAGGGAGTCGACTCAATGCGGGGAGTCGACTTGGGAGTGCAGTCATTAGTCCAGCGGCTGCTGCGGCAAAGCGCAAGCGCGAAATGCGTGACTATTTAGCTGAAGAAGCACAAGAGCTGCTATCGTATTTTAATCATCGTAATGTCGACGCTATCGTTCGGGTCATTCGGACGACACTCGACTCAACTCGGCGGCGCGTCGCTGCTAGCGCGGCGCTTCATTTCGTGTCATCCCCGTCGGAATTCGGCAAAGAAACAAGCCATTCTTTGACTCCATTATTCAAAGCGTACGTGATTCTACAAATACCGAACATCACAATGCAACCAGCTCTGGATGAGATTCAACAAGCTCTCAACAAGGCAGCCCAGTACGTGGTGTCTGTATCGAAAGGCGTCTCCCAGTGGAGTAAAACATGTAAAGCTCTCGTAAAACCCGAGAAAAAAGACGACTCCGACAACGAAGAGAACCGAAGTCGCTCGGCAAGCAACGTCGGAAGTGACGACGAGAGCCGAAGTGATACTGCACCAATGAGACGATCAGGACGAATGCCAGCCGACAGCGACACGGGCACCGTCGTCAGCATGTCTGTGTTTCCTCAGAAGGCAAACTATTTTAAAAATGTCTCTGAGAACAAAGAGGTGGCTAAACTCGTCTCGATGTTGTCAACGGTAGTTAACTCTCAAAAGAAGGAGGTCATGACGGCGCTGGAGATTTTTAACCATTATCAGATCATATGGAAAGGAGACAGAGAACAAACTATTAAAGAGTTTTTGACACATGATCCTAAACTCTCTGAATTTGAGGCGCAGATTTTACATTATAAGGAACTGGAAAGAAGGATTTTGCTGGAACCGGAGTCGTATAGTATTGGTGCTATAGCAATAGTTACAGGTAAGGATGTTGTTTGGTGTGTTATTTGTATTGGCCTATTTAACGTTTAAGGGACGATTACACGGAGCAATTCTCTCTGCATCTTGTCTCGCAACACAGTTTGCTGAGTGTCTACATGGTGCAACGGAGACGCAATCGTTGCCAAGAGTAGAAAACGATTGCTGCAACTTGTCTCGCAACATTTTTTTAAATTGCGCTGTAGGTTACAGGGTACAATGCTCCATGCAACTTGTGTAGCAGCGCTAATGCGAGACAAGTTGTAGAGAAAATTGCTTCGTGTAATCGCTCCTTTAGACCCCGGGTTTTATGTACCGAACGCTTCCCTTGGTGTGTGTGGCTCTGGATGGATGTGCTAACTGAGTGCTAACATGGATGCATGCATGGATGCATTCATGGATGGATGGATGGGTAGATGAATAGCATTAATGAAAGAATAGGATGGATGGAAAAAAAGGATAAATGGAATGATTGAATGGATGGATGAATAGGATGGTTAAGATGGGAGGAAGGATAGGATGGATGGAAGAAAACAGATAGATGGATGAATAAATTGTTGACTAAATAAATGAAAATAAATGAACATTAAAGGAAATCAAGAAAAAAATACAACTACGACCAATTACATTCATCTTTGCAGCTCAGCAATCACGTGCTGTTTAATTCACTGAGAGCAAATGAATGAACATTTTGATTCTCATGGGTGAAATTTACTGGACTGCAAACAAACTTTCTACAACCTGTTTCGAGAGATCGTAATAAAACTGCATTTCATAACACACTGGATACACATGTTTTCATTCAGTTCTTTACAAGTAGCTAAAAAGAATCACCAATTTAATATAAAAACAAAAATTTTGCAGTCCAGTACAGACACGTGACCGTTAACTGCAAAGGGCCTATTTCGATCTTCTTTTGTCACCACAGAGAAGCTCAAGTCTTCGCTATGTGCAGAGACCAAGGCTTGGTGCGTAGCATTCGGTCGCAACTGTAACATCAAATACCGCACGGAGATGGAAGAGATATTTGCCTTCCTCGAGGACATGACCAAGAGACTCAGTCGACCAATCAAAGACCTTGATGACATCAGACTTGCAATGAATGCACTGAAAGAAATAAGAGATAAAGAAATCAAGGTTGATATGTGTTTGGGACCTATTGAGGTAAGCATGTGTTTTATTGATGTTTTTGATGAAAGAGAAAAAACATTCTTATTTTGAGTCAACTGCGTCGATTCTCTTTTATTCTGTGTTACTGCTGCTGCAATCGTAGTAGTTGTTGTTGTCGTTGTTGATATTGTACTATGGGAAGCATGGATGGTGCATGTGCGCCTCTAAGTTGCCGCGTCTCTCGCCAGTGCGACCAGAGTCGATTCCCAGTCTTGGTGTAGTATATGAAGAAGAGTTGTTTGTTGGCTCTCTTCTGTGCTTAAAGGTTTTTTTCCGGGTTGCTGTTGTTGTTGCTGCTGTTGTTGCTACTGTTGTTGCTGCTGTTGTTGTTGCTGTTGCTGTAATCAATCCTGTTTCAGAGGTTCCCTCTTCCTCGACTTCTCATTTTGCCTCACTTCATACATGATACTGATTACCCAATCCTCACATCTTCTACTGATAAACTAACGAACGTTTGTTCTTACCCCCAGGAATCCTACCAAATGTTGTCTCGCTATGAACTACCAATAGCACGCGAGGAGTCCGAACGAGTAGACACCATGAGATACTCTTGGCAGAAGCTGCAAGCACTCGCGGTATGATGTCATGATAATCAATACAATGATGATAATATTGATGCTTGTGATTTTGATGAAGATAAATGAATGATGGAATAAAAAAATATTTATGCAATTTGATGATAATGTTCATAATGAAGTCGATGATGATGATGTTAAAGGTGATGGTGGTAATAGTGATGTTGATGGCGATGATACTTGATGATTGTGACGATGATGGTGATGATGATGAATAGTGGTGATGACGATGTTAATGAAGATGATGGTGATGATGATGATGATGCTGATGAATAGTGGTGATGACGATGTTAATGAAGATGATGGTGATGATGATGATGATGCTGATGAATAGTGGTGATGACGATGTTAATGAAGATGGTGATGATGATGATGATGATGCTGATGAATAGTGGTGATGACAATGTTAATGAAGATGATGGTGATGGCGATGATGATGCTGATGTTGATGATGACGATGTTGAAGATAATGATGTTAATTAAGATAGTGATGATTGTGATGATGATGGTGATGATGATGTTAACAAATATGTTGATGGTGATGGTGATTATGTCAATGATGTTAATGACGATTTTGTTGATAATGACACGTGTTCTGAAATGGGAAAACATTACGCCCAAGGTAAAGAGGTCTCTTGACAATGATGTGTTCATATCGTAGATTGAGTCGCAGGATCACCTTATCACAATCCAGCCTAACTTCAAAGGAGGCCTTATTGATGAAGTCCAAGTGTTTGTAAAGGATGTTGACAAGTTTGCTAGCGACTACAACGAGGTAACATCCATCGAATCCAATCCTTCCTATCCCTTCCAATCCATCTCATTCCATCCAATCCAGTCCCATCCATCCCATATATCCCATCTATTCCATCTAATCCAGTCCCATCTATCCCATTCTTCTCATCCCATCCAATCCAGTCCCATCCATCCCATCCATCCCAACCATCCAGTCTTATCTTTTCCCATCCCATAATATCTTTCTTGTCTCCCTCCAATCCTACATTTCTTATCAGTTCAGTGACTATTAAATTCTTGAGAAGTCATCAGTTGACCAAACTCACCATAGCACAGCATCGCAGTGCATTGTAGGGTCGTTTTATGAGACATATTTCCGAGATGGCATCTATTTCAACCCCTAAAACATCTCCACAATGCAATGCACTGCCAATTCGACCCGTTTTCCCACTCAACCTCGAACTGTCTGATAGTAACAAGTTTGATAATCATCATGGTTTATATTTGAGAGATGAGGCGGTAAGCCGTGTGGGATGGGCTCAAAAATCATATAAGAACATGCGTAATAGGTAAATTAAGAGCCTTATATGAAACGACTGAAGAAGAGTGCTATACAAGCCTTTCACAACTTCAACTTCAAAAAAAAAAAAAAAAAAAAAAAAAAAAAAAGAGCCCACTCAACTAGAAACCGTGGACAGCTGTTTCGGCCGGTATTGGGCCTCGTCAGCACGGTGTATCTAGTGAGCTGGCAATCCCACGAAAAGTAGTATATGAGAGATGAGGCGGTAAGCCGTGTGGGATGGTATCGGAAATCATATAAGAAGCTCGTAATTTACCTATTACGCATGTTCTTATATGGTTCATATTTATTTACTTGAGGACGTCTACTCGTATTAGTTTTTTTCTCTTCCCGATTTAAGTTGTTTCTGAAAAGACCTTTCCATGGATATTCAAAAAAGATGTTGTATTGCTTTGTGTCGTAATTGATTTATTTATTTTGATGTTAGGGTGGACCAATGGTCGCTAATGTACCACCAAGAGAAGCAAGTGACAGACTTATTATCTTCCAGGTACACTGTTCACTACTATCAAAAATACCACGATTTCTTCCTTCCCTCCTTCCTCCGTTTCCTCATTCCTTCATTTCTTCACTCCTTCGCTTTTTCCTTCGTTCCTTCGTTCCTTCCTTCTTTCGTTCGTTCGTTCGTTCGTTCGTTCGTTCGTTCGTTTGTTCCTTCCCTCGTTCCTTCGTTCCATCACTCCTTCGCTTCTTCCTTCGTTCGTTCGTTCGTTCCTTCGTTCCTTCCTTCCTTCCTTCCTTCCTTCCTTCCTTCCTTCCTTCCTTCCTTCCTTCGTTCCTTCGTTCCTTCGTTCCTTCCTTCCTTCCTTTCTTCCTTCCTTTCTTCCTTCCTTCCTTCCTTCCTTCCTCCCTCCTTCCATCCATCCTTCCTCCTCTTTCTGACTTACATTCTTACATTTCTTACATTTCTTACATTTCTTTTTTAAACCTTTGCCTCATGTCTCATTCATTAATGGTCTGTTGTCTTTCAGAGTCGTTTCGACACGTTGTGGAGGAAGTACATCACATATTCTGGCGGAGAAGAGTTGTTTGGACTCCCAGTGACAGAGTACCCTGATCTCATGCAGATCAAACGTGAGCTGAACCTCTTGCAGAAGTTATATGGTCTTTATAACGATGTTATTGATACTGTCAATGGATATTATGATATCTTATGGCAGGATGTTAATATTGAGAAAATAAACCAAGAGTTACTAGACTTTCAAACAAGGTTAGTGTTACGGTTATCGAGATGTCTGTGGATTCAAGCTTCTTTCTTATCTCTCCTCGCCTATTTCGTTTCGCCTTGCCTTGCCTTGCCTTGCCTTGCCTTGCCTTGCTTTGCTTTGCTTTGCCTTAAGAAATATATATATAAATATCATAAAAAAATTATGCATCAACTTTGCGCCTAAGGACAAAGATTTCCATCCTTCTCTAAAACAGGTGTCGCAAGCTGCCACGCGCCCTGAAAGACTGGCAAGCCTTCCTCGACCTGAAGAAAACGATTGACGACTTCAATGAGAGTTGTCCACTTCTGGAGCTGATGGCCAACAAGGCCATGAAGGGTCGTCACTGGGATAGAATCGCTGCTCTTACAGGACACACGTTTGATATCGAATCTGAGACGTTCTCGCTCAGGAACATCATGGAAGCTCCACTCCTGAAGCACAAGGAAGATATAGAGGTGAGTGATGATGGAAAGAAAATGTCACAAAGAAACTTAGGTCCTTTCTACACGTACCCGGATATTGTTGAAACCATTTTTTTTCTTTTTTTTTTTTTTTGGATTGGCTTTTCGCATACACGTGTCTGGTGAATAAATGCAACTTTTCGAAATGTTTTTTCATTCACTCTAAGCACAGGTGGTGTAGCGATGAGAATGATAGTAGGCAGATTAAGATTCCCGTTTTTCCTTCCCGCAAACGGCAAACGTGACCACGTTTTCATCGTTTCCCTACATTTCACTTTACCTTTTGCAAACCTTCTCGACAAAGACAAGTATTCTTTTGTTTATCTACTACTTGGAGATTTTTGCGGTTGCTTTTGCCTAATTTTAAATAATTTCTTAATGGTCAACTGAAGTTTCACGTTTACTGTAAACGAGAATCTTAAGCTCTCTAGTCTCAAGGGAGAACCGTGTTCAATTCCCAGACTCGGTGTCGTATGTGAGTAGAGTTGTTTGTTGGTTCTCTCCTGTGTAGTATGTGAGTAGAGTTGTTTGTTGGTTGTCTCCTGTGTAGTATGTGAGTAGAGTTGTTTGTTGGTTGTCTCCTGTGTAGTATGTGAGTAGAGTTGTTTGTTGGTTCTCTCCTGTGTAGTATGTGAGTAGAGTTGTTTGTTGGTTCTCTCCTGTGTAGTATGTGAGTAGAGTTGTTTGTTGGTTCTCTCCTGTGTAGTATGTGAGTAGAGTTGTTTGTTGGTTGTCTCCTGTGTAGTATGTGAGTAGAGTTGTTTGTTGATTCTCTCCTGTGTAGTATGTGAGTAGAGTTGTTTGTTGACTCTCTACTGTGTAGTATGTGAGTAGAGTTGTTTGTTGGTTCTCTCCTGTGTAGTATGTGAGTAGAGTTGTTTGTTGGTTCTCTCCTGTGTAGTATGTGAGTAGAGTTGTTTGTTGGTTGTCTCCTGTGTAGTATGTGAGTAGAGTTGTTTTTTGGTTCTCTCCTGTGTAGTATGTGAGTAGAGTTGTTTGTTGGTTCTCTCCTGTGCTTCGAGGGTTTTTCTCATGGTTCTCTGGTTTTCCTCCCTTCGCAAAAACCAACTTCTAAATTCCAATTGAAATTCAGTGGATGAAGAACAACTCTGTAGAAATACCACTGTTAAATCCTATTTTTTCGTCATTCGTTCCATTCCGTTTTGGTAGATTCTTCAAAAGTCGTCAGAAACTTCAGAAGTTCAAAACACAGATGTCCAAAAAAATTAAAATAAAAAATATAAGCACATGCATGTTGTTCCTTTAGCAAACCGAGGTCCTTTTTCTATGGAAGGTACTCTGTACTCTAGTCGAACATGGAATGGCATCAGTATGTGATCCAAACTCAAGTAGAACCACGAGCGCATTTTTCACAATAACTTACAAATTTCTCGTGCGCTGATTGGTTTTTTTTTTTTCATCAATAAGAGGACAGACACATAAAAAACTGATGTCTGTTTTTTAATTTTCGACGTTTTTTTAGCGATCAAAACAACCAACGGAAAGAGCGCGCGCTCGTTGACGTCGGCTAATTTGTCTGCGCGCGAGAAATTAACAATTTGTGGTAAAAAAAAATTTGGTTGGCGGTTGAAGCGAGGCACGCAAAATCTATTGATTATCAAATGCAAAGTCTAAGCTATTATCTTTTCTTTCGTTTTTCTGTCTCTAGGATGTCTGTATAGCTGCTGTGAAAGAAAAAGACATTGAAGCCAAACTAAAAATGGTCATTGCTGACTGGAACACTAAGGACTTCACTTTTGCCAACTTCAAAAACCGTGGCGAACTTTTGTTGAGGGGAGACAACACTAGTGAGAGTGTATCGCTGCTAGAAGACAGTCTTATGGTGTTGGGATCGTTGCTAAGCAACAGGTGAGAGATTATAAAATAATTCTAGTTAATAGTTCTAACGCGCAATCTGATTGGCCAAACTGCCAATTTACATACGGGGAATCTAAAATGATTAATTTTTACCACTCCTGGGTAGACGGCGTAATGCCTAGCAGGTTTTGTAACCCAACTGATGAGGCAGTTGATAGATCGAATTAGAATTTAGAAGTTGATTTTTGTGGAGGGAGGAAAACCAGAGAACCCGGAGAAAAACCCTCAAAGCACAGGAGAGAATCATCATACAACTCTCCTCACATACGACACCGTGTCTGGCGGGACTCGAACTCAGGTCGCATTGGTGAGAGGTAGCACATTAGCAGCGCATGTCACCTGTGCTCCCAAGGTTTTACACACAGTCCCTGCTAATTTGGTATCTATTGTGTAGATATAACGCCCCGTTCAAGAAGACTATTCAGACCTGGGTACAGAAACTCTCCAACACTACAGATATCATAGAGAACTGGATGACGGTACAGAACCTATGGATCTACCTGGAGGCTGTGTTCGTTGGCGGAGATATTGCCAAACAACTGCCTAAGGTACGCTATTTAATGATTATTATGATTATCGGTGGAATATTGCCCTATTTCATAATGACGAAATTTAGGCTAAATTAAGCTTAATTCTCTTCTTTCGAGACATTTAGCGTAATATTTAAGGCACAGACACGGTGCAACATTGGGCGCAAGATTGCAGCAATGTTACTGAAGTAGGATAGTTTTCTACTTTAGCAACGTTGCGTGCAATAAGTTGCGTCGTGTGTCATGGCTCGCAACATCAATTCCATGCAATATTGTGCGCAATGTTGCACCGTGTGTCCGTAGCTTAATTTGTTCTTGCCTTCACCAGCTCATAAACCAAATTTCATTGTGATTTAAGATGTGTTGTTGTCATTCCACCCCCCTCCAGCGACCATGATCCCTAGCGTTAAAACAATAGTTTGTTTTGATGTGACGTCATTATGAAATAGGGCAATTCTTCGAGTCACTGAGTCACTGAGCCTGAGGTGAATAATTGTTTTCGTATAATTTAAGACTCGAATACCAGAGAAAAGTCGAAATTCAGGATTAAAAAAACGTTTTAGTATTACTTCCGATCTGGAAAACTTTGGAAAGCCTCATAATCACTGGTCCAATAATAATATAATATTACCAATCTCATTAATATTCATCAATATCATTAATATTAAAGTCATTATGATCGTCGTCGTTGTTATCATATTATCATCACAGTCATCAACATGTCATGATTATCGTACTCGCCGACTTTAGCTTCATCATCGTCATAGTCAGCATCATTATCACCACCACCATCATCATCACTTTCATCACCGTCAGTATCACCATCATCATCATCACCATCATCACCATTACCATTATTTTTCTCACCATCATTATCTTCGTCACCATCATCATCTAAATCACCATCAACATCTAAATCATCATCATCACCATCATCATCTTTGTCACCATCATCAAAATCATCATATCATCACCATCATTATATCATTACCATCATCATCTTCGTCACCATCAACATCTAAATCATCATCATCACCATCATCATCTTTGTCACCATCATCAAAATCATCATCATCACCATCATCTCTATCACCATTATCGTCATTAATTATCGTCACTAACAACAGCATCATCATGATGTATACTATCGGCGTCACATTATCATCTGCTTAAGGTATGAAAGTATCATGCCAATATAAATATTCCTTATAAACGATTGCAGGAAGCCAAGCGATTCCAGAATATCGACAAACAGTGGGTGAAGATTATGACGCGAGCGCACGAAAATGCTAACGTCGTTCAGTGCTGCGTCGGTGACGAAACCCTCGGTCAGTTGCTGCCTCATCTTCTAGAACAGCTGGAACTCTGCCAGAAATCTCTCACTGGGTAAGGAATGAAAACAGCTGAACAATCTCTGCAATATGTATTACAACAGCGTTGCGACACAAGTTCCAAGAGTGTAGAAGACGCAATCGTTACCAAAAGTAGAAACGAATTATACTTTTGGCAACGATTGATGTAACTTGTCTCGCAACATTTTACATCTGCGCTGCATTGCTCCATGCAACTCGTGTGGCAACGCCGACATACGGCTCC
This sequence comes from Actinia equina, assembly GCA_011057435.1. NCBI lineage: Eukaryota > Metazoa > Cnidaria > Anthozoa > Actiniaria > Actiniidae > Actinia > Actinia equina. The sequence goes on from WHPX01000996.1 coordinate 195,760, forward strand.
ATATAGCTCTCCATAAGGCTTTTGCTTTTGCTGCATACGCAAACATTACTGAAAGCAGTTGCGATAATTAATCGTACGCTCTCCTCTATTTACCTTGATCAGTGTCGCTTTTTGACGTCTCTCTTAGGCCCCTTCCAAAATATTTCGTTTTCATTCGAAACGCATCGTCTTTTCGATGAGTTTTGCTCTTGCGTTCATAATAGATCAAACGAAAGCGCACGTTTTTGAAAACGCTTTTCAGATTGCAGTCATTTCAAAACATAGGTCTTTCGTATCAGTATAGACAGCGAAAGCGGAGGCTTTTGAAAACGCTGGCGTCATTCTCACCGGTACTTCTGTTTGTCGCATACGCAGATGATGATATTGCGCCATTTCTGATCGTATCTGTGTTTTTGATCGTTTTAGTGTGAACAAACACTATGAAAACGCTAGTGTAGACGCGAAGCTTTTGATGTGTTTTCGGTGAAACAAACACGGTGCGTTTCGATGAAACTTTAGCGTGGACGTAAACCTCAGACTTGCCACAAACGGTTGTCGTAAAAATTTTTGTTTTTGTTTCAGATATCTTGAGAAGAAGAGGCTTGTCTTCCCGCGCTTTTTCTTCGTGTCGGATCCAGTTCTCCTTGAGATTCTCGGTCAAGCAAGTGACTCACACACCATTCAGGTAAACTACTGTTCTTTGTTTTTCTAAAATCAATTATTCTATTAGTCTATATCTCATGAATGCTGATCTCGGCTCTTTTTGAGTTGCGACGTCACTCTGGGTACAAATGAGGTAATTCTGGGTACAAATGATGTGATTCTGGATGCAGATGACGTAATTCTGGGTACAGATGACGTAGTTCTGGGTACAAATGATACAATTCTGGACACCAATAGCGTAATTCTGGGTACAAAATGACGTATTTCTTGGTTAAAATGACCCAATTCTGGGTACAAATGACGTAATTCTGGTTACAGATGACGTAATTCTGGGTACAAATGACGTAATTCTGGGCATAAATGACGTAATTCTGGATACAAATGGCGTAATTCTGGGTACCAATGGTGTACTTGTTGCACTAGCATGCTTGAGAGTAAAATTTCTGTTGCGCTCGACTCAAAACTCCTTCAAAACTTTTCAATACCCTGAAACAACCTCTGGGCTGAACAAAGACATAGTTAACTCGCAGTTGAAACTAGTATTTAGATTTTTGGGCTATGTGTAGGGAGGAAAACAAGGGAATCCGGAGAAAAACTCTCGAAGCACAGAAGATTCAAACCCGGGTCGCATTGGTGAGAGGCGAGCGCTCTACCTCTACGCCACTCGTGCTTTCTCAATAGACCTCCTCGGCTCGGACGTAATGTTTTTCCATTTCAGACCACGTGTCATTCCCTAGAGTATCATTTCTTTGTTTAACGGTTGCACATGAGAAGACACACGAATATGGATACAACTCAAACTAAGAATCTTATTCTCAAGAGAATGACACGTGGTCTGAAATGGGAAAACTTTACCCCGAGCCGAGGAGGTCTATTGTATTTTAAAGCCACGGTTAGTCCAGAGCCCAACTACATCTTATCGATGGGAGTCAAGAGATATAACAATGTCTACACACATGGGATGCCAAATCAAACTCGAGACCCCAGAGGTGAGAGGCGAGTGTACTACCGCTACACCGTCCCAAATCATCTTCTCAGTTCCAACTCGAAAGCTTTACCCGGTACACTTAAGTCATGATTCTCTGGTTCTTTGAGACTGAGAAATTCAGACCCAGTTGTATTTCATTGACTTGACTTTGTTTGTGTTACGTAGGCCCATTTGCTGAATGTGTTCGACAACATCAAGACAGTGAAATTCCACGAGAAAGATTACGATAGAATTCTCGCGGTGATGTCTTCAGAAGGAGAGAAAGTTGAGGTGAGTAATAACCTTTTAGCAAGGACGCGCCTGCAGTACTCTGTCTGCGCTTATCGTATTGTAGCATGCGCAGTAGCTTTCGCCTCTGTACGTCATATCTGTACGTCATAGCTGTACGTCATATCTGTACGTCATATCTGTACGTCATATCTGACGCGCAAGAGTTTAAAACTTGTCCGCTGAGATTGTGCTCTGCACATCGTGCTTCTCATGACCCTTTTCATTTTTTAAATTCCTGCGTGCTTTATGACTGCACGCAGCACGCATGCGCGAGATTTCCACTACCTTGGTTTTGATGTTTTCCCATTTCAAACCACGTGTCATTCCCTAGAGTATCATTTCTTTGTTTAGCTAGGGCGTAATGTTTTCCCATTTCAGACCACGTGTCATTCCCTAGAGTATCATTTCTTTGCTTAGCTAGGGTGTAATGTTTTCCCATTTCAGACCACGTGTCATTCCCTAGAGTATCATTTCTTTGTTTAACGGTTGTGTATGAGAAGACACATGATTATGGATTCAACTCAAACAAAGAATCTTATTCTCAAGAGAATGACACGCGGTCTGAAATGGGAAAACATCGCGCAAATGGACCATTTTCGCATTAATCAAAGACCGCTGTGTTCCTTTTCATTTATAGAGGATTAACCTCAAATACCAACAGTAAAGTAAAGAATGCAAACACTTTGAAATTCCACGGACCTTCACTGAAACACGTGAATATTCAAAGTAATTCCATACGAAATCGATGCTAACCCTGTACAACCGAGAATTCGAAACTGGAGTATTGATATTAATAACAAGCATATTAAACGTTTTAAAATCTTTCTTCAGCTCATGAAGCCCGTGATGGCTCAAGGGAATGTTGAGGTCTGGCTTGGAACGCTCCTCAATATGTCCCGTCAGTCCTTGCACAACGTGATACGCCAAGCACACATCGCGATACAAGACTCAAGCTTCAACCTGCTGGAGTTCCTGAACACGTTTCCTGCGCAGGTATTGGTTGATTATATCACATCAAATGTTTGACAATAAACAAGATTGTCTCTGAATAATGGATGTGCATAGTAAATAGCAGATGATTATGATGATAATGATGAGTTGATGGTGGTGATGATGATGATGGTCATGGTGATGATGAGTTGACGGTGATGATAATGGTGGTGATGATGATGATGGTGATGGTGATGATGAGTTGATGATAATGATGATGGTGATGATAGCGATGATGATGATGGTGATGATGAGTTGATGGTAATGATGATGGTGATGATAGCGATGATGATGATGGTCGTGGCGTTGGTGATGTTGGTGATACATGATGATTATGATGATGTTGATGATGATGGCAATGATGGTGATAATGGTTATATTGATAATGATAAATATGATAATGTTGTTGGTGAGGATGACGATGACGATGGTGTTGGTGATGATTATGGTGACGATTAAGATGCTGCTGATGATTGTGATGATAAAGATGATGATAATGATAATGTTGGCGATAATGAAATAACTGATCATGAAACTTCTTTTTTTTATCTTCTCGTATTAACATCAGGTTGGTCTTTTGGGTATCCAAATGATCTGGACACGCGATGCCACAGAAGCACTAACCAACGCCAAATACGACAAGAAAGTCATGCAGCAAACCAATGCTGCCTTTCAAGAGCTTCTGAACGTGCTGATTGAACAGACGACCAAAGAACTGACCAAAGTAGAGAGAACCAAGTTCGAGACTCTTATCACCATCCACGTGCATCAGAGGGACATCTTTGATGACTTGGTAAGTTTGAAAGAATAAAGCAATAACATTAGTTCATTGGTGTTTTGTCTCTACGTCAAGGCAGAGAAAGACAATCGCGACAGGTTAAAACCGGTAATGCATCCATTCACCCATCCATCCATCCATCCATCCATCCATTTATTCACCCATCCATCCATCCATCCATCCATCCACCCATCCATCCATCCATCCACCCACCCACCCACCCATCCATCCATCCATCCATCCACCCATCCATACATCCACCCATCCATCCATCCATCCATCCATCCATCCATCCATCCATCCATCCATCCATCCATCCATCCATCCATCCATCCATCCACCCATCCATCCATCCATCCATTCACCCATCCATCCATCCACCCATCCATCCATCCATCCATCCATTCACCCATCAATCCACCCATCCATCCATACATCCACCAACCCCCTCCCTCTATCAATGTTTTTAAAAGGAAAACATCGATTTAGCATTAACAACACTGAAAATTAGTATTTTAAAATCGATGTATATCCAAATTTAACTTATGTAGTATTTTATGTAATGCACGGCTTATAGGTAGACCAGATTTTTATTTATGTAAATTTATGTATTTATTTGATATAATTATCGTGGATAAATGAAGTTTTCCAATTCCAATTCCAATCCACCAACCCACCCACTCACTCATCCATCCATTCTTCCATTCTTCCATCCAATCATCCATTCATTTCTTTTGCAGTGTCGAATGCATATCAGAACTCCAGCAGACTTCGAATGGCTAAAACAGATTCGCTTTTACTTCAACGAAGACACAGATAAATGCAACGTCAATATCACAGACGTCAGCTTTGAATATCAAAACGAATTCTTGGGATGTACTGAACGACTCGTCATCACGCCCCTCACGGACAGATGTTACATCACTCTGGCCCAGGCTCTTTTCATGTCTATGGGTGGAGCACCTGCTGGGCCTGCGGGAACTGGAAAAACAGGTTCGAAATTTTATGTGGTTCGTTTTATAATTTTTTCCTTTCTTTTCTTTTCTTTCTTCCTCCTTCTCTCGTGTCCCCGATTAGCGTTACCACTTGTGGAATGCTAGAAGATTTAGACACATCATTAAAGTTAATGATTGATTGGTTCTTTCCTTGCTTCCTTGCTTCCTTGCTTCCTTGCTTCCTTGCTTCCTTGCTTCCTTGCCTCCTTGCTTCCTTGCCTCCTTGCTTCCTTGCTTCCTTGCTTCCTTGCTTCCTTGCTTCCTTGCTTCCTTGCTTCCTTGCTTCCTTGCTTCCTTGCTTCCTTGCTTCCTTCCTTCCTTGCTTCCTTGCTTGCTTGCTTGCTTCTTTGCTTCTTTGCTTCCTTGCTTCCTTGCTTCCTTGCTTCTTTGCTTCCTTGCTTCTTTGCTTCCTTGCTTCCTTGCTTCCTTCCTTCCTTCCTTACTTCTATATTTAATTTATTTGTTGTCTTTTTTTCCCTTTCCTATTCTTCTTTTCCATTTTTGATCATTTTTTCTTTCTTCATTATTTTCTTTCTTTCTTTTTCTTCCTTTATCACTCTCTCTTTTCGTATGTCGTTGCTACGTTTTTTTTTTTGCCGATTCTAAATCACTCACATTTATTGAACGTTTGTATTGTGTTCAACAGAGACCACCAAGGACATGGGCAAGGCCCTCGGTAAATACGTGGTTGTTTTCAACTGTTCTGATCAGATGGACTACAGAGGGCTTGGTCGTATCTTCAAAGGTAAACAAACGAGTGTCATTCCAAACATTCTTTTGGGCCAGAAGGATGTTACCATTCGCTGATAAAGACAACAGTTATAGTTTTAACGATTGCGAAATCTGGCAATACACTGTCGTCAATCGAATAAATCATAGGGGTAAGTTCCCATATACCTTTTCACGGCCGCCATGTGCTTTGCGTCAACTAGCGCGCTCTGTTTTGATCATAAAAAACGATAAAAACTTCTCGTTTTTAGTGATCAAAACAACGAACAGAAAGAGCTTGCAAGCGCTAGTTGACGCACGGGAGTAGGGTAAGGTGAAATTTAAACTGCATCCGAATTCATAAAATAGGCCAACCGAGAATTCACGTGGCGCGCGCGTTATTACGAAGTTTCCCTCTCATTAAATAATCCTATTTATTTTATTACTCACAGGTCTTGCTCAGTCCGGTAGCTGGGGATGTTTTGATGAGTTCAATCGTATCGACCTTCCTGTGCTCTCCGTCGCCGCACAGCAAATCTACATCATCCTGACCTGCAAGAAAGAGCGCAAGAAGCAGTTCATCTTCTCTGATGGCGATGTCGTTGACATGAACCCTGAGTTTGGTATCTTTCTGACTATGAATCCAGGTATGTGTTGATTACCATTAACTTACACGAGAGATGAGGCGGTAAGCCGTGTGGGATGGGCTCGGCAATCATATAAGAACATGCGTAATAGATAAATTACGAACCTTGTATGAAAGGACTGAAGAAGAGGGCCAATGGGCCTTTCGCAACTTCAAGTCGCGTAAAAAATGAGCCAGCTCAACTAGAAACCGTGGACAGGTGTTTCGGACTGTATTGGGCCTCGTCAGCATCTTACACACTTGTTTTGACTTCTTTCCAATCCATGTAGCTGAAAGGCGCGATTACCGTAAGCAATTTTCTCTGCAACTTTTCTCGCAACAGCGTTGCGACACAAGTTGCAAGAGTGTTTACACGGTTCAACGGAGACATACTCATTGCCAAAAGCAAAAAAACGAATTCTACTTTTCGCAACGATTGCTACAAGTTGCCTCGCAACATTTTTTTCAAATTGTGCTGCAGGTTAGACCCTGCAATGCTCCATGCAACTTGTGTCGCAACGCTGTTGCGAGACAACTTGCAAAGAAAATTGTACCCCACTGACAACTTCCCTCAAATCATGTAAAAATACTTTACCATTCAACTATTCACTTCATGTAGTATCAATGCTGAAAATATTGATTCAGGTGTCATAGGGACTTTCAAACAATAGCCCTGAAACATGATAATAACGTTTTATACCTACAATTCCAGATTCCCTTTCGGTAGCCCTTTTTGTTATGCTGATGTTCGCTCTTCTCAAAGGAGTTTTTGAATAGGATTGTCATCGTTTAAGTATGAAACGTCATAAGATTTACGGTCTAAGGCCCTGGCTAAATGAGGAAACATGTTTCCTTAAATGTTTCCAAAGGTGGCAAAACTGTTAAGAAACATCGGGAAACATGTTTACTCAACATCGGTTTACGCTTGCGCACTTTCAAGATAGAGCGAACGTCGCCCCAGAATGTTTAATTTCCTGGCTAAACGAGGAAACATTGTTCCCATGCGTCTTTGAAGCATTAAATGTTTTTACCGCACACCAGAATCATTTTTGTCTTGGGATCAAAATTTGATGCACGCAGCAACGTTTCGCATGTGGCTAAACTTGAAAACATCGGGGAATCATGCGCGTAGTAAACTTATTTTTCTGGAAACGTTTCCTTTTTTAGCCTGGTCGTAATGTTGCATTTGGGCCAGTTGCTATATATTTTATTGTGTTCACCCAAATGACTCTACTTAAACAATCGTTTGAAGGCAATTGAAGTCTTATATCTTCCAGTAGAGAGTTTAAGACTCTCGTTTACGGCAAACGTGAAACGTCAGTTGACCATTAAGAAATTCTTTAAAATTAGTGAAAAGCAACCGCAAAAATCTCCAAGTAGTAGATAAACAAAAGAATACTTGTCTTTGTCGAGAAGATTTGCAAAAGGTAAAGTGAAATGTAGGGGAACGATGAAAACGTGGTCACGTTTGCCGTTTGCGGGAAGGAAAAACGGGAATCTTAATCTGCCTATGGTAATACCAGTAATTTAAATATGGTTTCTTATCCTTGGCAGGTTATGCCGGCAGACAGGAGCTCCCCGAGAATCTTAAGATTCAATTCCGTACAGTCGCCATGATGGTTCCTGATCGACAGATTATCATTCGAGTCAAGCTCGCTAGTTGCGGGTTTATCGACAACATCACACTGGCTAGGAAGTTCTATACTCTTTACAAGCTGTGCGAGGAGCAGTTGTCAAAGCAGGTAGGGAAAATGACATCAGATTATTGGTATATTTTTAATATCCAATTTGTTTGTGTCTATCTTCTTGTTGGCGATAAATTGCGTCATCACACGCACGAGACGATTTTTCTAACTTTAGTGGAAATGAAAAAACAACACTCAAGGGAATGACATTTGTGTTGAAAAAGTAGAGCATTTTAAGCCTATGCTGAAATCATTCGTTAGAAACCCTCAATTTTAACTTGAAAATAACCTCTGGGCTGATCTAAGTCAGGGCACGGCTAACTCACAGATCGAACCCTGAAACAACCTCTGGGTTGACCGAAGTCAGGGCATTGCCATAATTCGCAGATTCGATTGGAATTTAAAAGTTTGAGTTTTGTTAAGGGAAGAAACCCAGAAATCCCGCAGAACAAACCTTGCTTCGAGGTTTAGGCTTAAACTCTACACGTGGTAGCTAGGAATTGAACCCGAGACCCTTGCTGTGAGCATGATGTAAATTTAAAACGCGTTTTGTACAAAAGGATGAATAGTAATGACGTTTAAGAGTTCATTGACGCTTCCAATATCTTCATGACAACAGTCCAGGCTTAATCAGCTTCACTCCAAAAACTTATCTATGTTTCAATGTTTGTTTATAATGTATAGGTTCATTACGACTTCGGGCTGCGTAACATCTTGTCTGTATTACGAACTCTTGGGGCGGCAAAGAGAAGCAATCCTGGAGACAGCGAGAACACCATAGTAATGAGGGTCCTGAGGGACATGAACCTGTCCAAACTGGTAAGTCCATATTAGACAGCGATAACACCATAGGAATGAGGGTCCTGAGGGACATGAATCTGTCCAGACTGGTAAGTCCATATTAGACAGCGATAACGCCATAGGAATGAGGGTCCTGAGGGACATGAATTTGTCCAAACTGGTAAGTCCATATTAGACAGCGAGAATACCATAGGAATGAGGGTCCTGAGGGATATGAACCTGCCCAAACTGGTAAGTCCATATTAGACATGAGAGCACCATAGTGATAAGGGTCCTGAGGGACATGAACCTATTCAAACTGGTAAGTCCATATTAGACGACAAGAGACGATGAGAGGTATAGCGTTTTATACAGTGTCTGCAACCACGTGACCCAAAATTCCTTGAAATATGAATAACAATGAAACAACCGCCATCTTGGTTGATATAACAAGAGCAGCTAATGAGGAATGCTTTGTTATCGTCAACAAGATGGTGGCTATAACGTATCATGCGCGTGCTCTATTGGATAACAGTCCACTTACCGACGCGTAACGCAAGCGTTGGTAACGCGTGACGCTTAGTACTGATAAGTACTGATACTGGTACTGATTTTGATATTGTTCTTGTTTTCCAGATCGACGAGGACGAGCCGCTGTTCCTCAGTCTTATCAATGACTTGTTTCCTGGTATTGTCCTGGACAAGGCGGGATACCCTGAACTAGAACAGGCTATAGCCAACCAGGTTGAAGAGGCTGGTCTGATTAACCATCCACCTTGGAGACTCAAGCTTATTCAGGTAGATTATGTTTTGTAATACGCAATGTTACAGCCATTCTCGATCACAAGCGCCGCTCTAGCGATCGTTTCTGTTGCGACTAAGAAGGTTTTGGTGGACGTCAATCAAGGCGTTTCCATGACATTCCATAGGCACGTGCCCTTATAGCTTTGTGTTTTCCGACAATGTTATTGAAACGCCTTGTGATTGACGTCCACTAAAACCTTCTTAGTCGCGACAGAAACAATCGCTAAAGGGCGCGTGTGATTGGGAATGGCTGTAACACGAAATTAAGCAACAGTTAAGTCATCATCAAGTCGTCGCCAGGTCATCGACAAGTCATCGGCTAGTTCATCGTTTTGTATTTTACAATAACATACAAATTTCTCGCGCGCTGAAAGGGTATTTCTTCGTCCATCAATAAGAGGACAGACAGATACGCTGAAAACGTTTTATACTTTTATGCAAGCAATCGTAGGGCGAAATTGCGTGACTTGTGTGACTTGTGTGACTTGTATGGTATTTGTAGTCCAATTTCATTTTCTTTTGTTTCTTTTTCAGTTATTCGAGACCCAGCGCGTTCGTCACGGTATGATGGTCCTGGGACCGAGTGGAGCAGGCAAGACTGCTTGTATCCATAACCTGATGAAGGCAATGACCGACTGTGGGACCCCCCATCGGGAGATGAGGATGAACCCCAAAGCCATCACAGCACCACAGATGTTTGGCAGATTAGATGTGGCTACTAATGACTGGACGGATGGGATTTTCTCTACACTTTGGAGGAAGACACTGCGCGCCAAGAAAGGTGAGGCTTTGCTAGTCAGTTTACTACTCAACAAGGTGATAATCGAATCTAGAGCATTATATCTACCGATTCTTTTTGATTTTGATTATGTTTTTGATTTTGATTTTGATTTTTTTATGCGATCCTGCAACCATTGTTCTACCTCCCTATTTAAAAACAACATGGAACGCACAGCTATTAGTGAAAATTTTAAATGTCTGTCTTAGAATCAATGCATTCTACAGGGAAAAAAATCGATAACTACCAAAACATCATGTTAAAACTGTTCTTTGATGGTGCAATTGTAAACTATTGGAACTCATTTCAACTGTAAGGCAGTACTGCTCTTTGAAATAGACCCCTTGCATGTGACGTCAAAGCAGCTCGATCTGGGGGACAAAACAAAAGAATTTCAATCTCCTGAGAATTGGAAACCTATTGTTATGTCCTCCAAATAGACCCCTTGCATGTGACGTCAAAGCAGCTAAATTTGGAGGACAAAACAAAAGAATTTCAATCTCCTGAGAATTGGAAACCTATTGTTATGTCCTCCAAATAGACCCCTTGCATGTGACGTCAAAGCAGCTCAATTTGGCAGACAAAACAAAAGAATTTCAATCTCCTGAGAATTGGAAACCTATTGTTATGTCCTCCAAATAGACCCCTTGCATGTGACGTCAAAGCAGCTCAATTTGGAGGACAAAACAAAAGAATTTCAATCTCCTGAGAATTGGAAACCTATTGTTATGTCCTCCTAATAGACCTCTTGCATGTGACGTCAAAGCAGCTCAATTTGGAGCACAAAACAAGAGAATTCCAATCTCCTGAGAATTAGGACCTATTGTTTTGTCCCCCAGATGGAGCTGCATTCCAAAGTGCTGCAAGGAGTCTATATCATGGGAACTTATAAGATTTCATCTTTGGATATTTGCAGGTGAGAGGATCTGGATCGTATTGGATGGACCAGTAGACGCCATCTGGATTGAAAACCTCAACAGTGTTCTAGACGACAACAAGACCTTGACACTAGCCAATGGTGATCGTATACCCATGTCACCACAGTGTAAGATCATCTTTGAACCTCATAATATTGACAATGCTTCACCTGCTACGGTGTCTCGTAATGGGATGGTGTATATGAGCTCGTCTGGCTTGGATTGGCAGCCCATTGTACAGGTATGGAGAACATCACACTGGAGTCTTTTGAGTCTTGTGTATATTTGAAAAATGTTCGTTTGCTTGCTTGCTTGCTTGCTTGCTTGCTTGCTTGCTTGCTTGCTTGCTTGCTTGCTTGCTTGCTTGCTTGCTTGCTTGCTTGCTTGCTTGCTTGCTTGCTTGCTTGCTTGCTTGCTTGCTTGCTTCCTTCCTTCCTTCCTTCCTTCCTTCCTTCCTTCTTTCCTTCCGTCCTTCTTGGTTCAGTATTACCAGTGTATTCCAATATATTCAAGTATTGCCAATATATTCATTGCAGGCTTGGATCAATAAACGTTCAGAATACGAGGGCGAGATACTAAAGAGCTTCTTCGATAAATCATTCGAAGAAACACTGACTTATGTCCGCGAGGGACTGGTCTGCAAGATGGACGTACTAGACCATAATTTTATCATGCAGGTAAGTAATCAGTAGTATGTAGGTGCCTTGTGACCTTAATTAAACCCGTGAAATAGATGTTAGACTAATTGTTCCATTGTTTTCTTTTGTGTCTTTGACTAATACACGTTGACTAGTATTTTTTATTTCACGGGTTAAATGCCTTCGCTCTAAGCGATTATATTATACAGAAATACAAATATTACTATTTAGTCTAAACCTACCAACGGTCTATCACAAATCCTTCGCTCTGATCTGATACTAGTCTATAGTCTAAGGTGTATTAGTGATTGACGCTAATAGCGAAAAAAAGCGGTTTTGAAAACCCAAACAACACAAACATAAACGTTTTCAACCTAATTTCAACATTGTTTGCATTCATTTATTGATCTATTAGTAGGTTTATACTACAAACAATTGCCCTCTATCACTATGACGTTACTGCTTGTTTATCTGATCGTTTGCTGGCTATTCTACTTTTCTTCGTGGATTGATACGGGTTTTAGAACAATTTTCGGTGAATTTGCGTTGAATTGAATTGAATTGAATTCAGCCTGCCATCTAACATGGCTGCCGTCACGTGATGGTGCAAAACCTCTATATGCCGGGAAAACGTGGAGAATAAGTTAAGGAAAATAACATATCGTTACGACCTTTTGATAATTGCATTTACATCGACCATAGTACAGTTGAGGCTTGGTATACAACATGCAACACAACCTTCACCAAGGTTTTCAGTTTGAATTAGCTGTAGCCATTTGAAGAGAAAGATTCTTGATATTTTGATGGTAGCCATCTCTCCCTACCACAAAACCCGAATCCGCCTCTTCACTTCTCTTTCGTCGCTTCGTTTTTCAGGCCATAACATTACTAGATGGTTTGATCCCTAAAAAAGAAGATGGCGGCAACATCTCATCGTCTCATTTGGAACACCTTTACGTGTTCTCTGTCATGTGGAGTCTCGGTTCGTTGCTGGAGCTGGATGGTCGGTTCAAACTGGAACAGTTCTTGAGAGAGACGTTTGATCATGACCTGCCGGAGGTGAAGGAATCACAAACCATGTTTGAATTCCTGGTTGATGATGCTGGTAAGTTACAGATACGTCGCAGGTTAACAGGTTCTAGTTAATCGGCTAACGTGTTGCTATAAACGTTTCCACCCAATTCAAACCACATGGGAATAAGTTTCATTGTTCGTTATATTTTGGTTTCACAGTTGAATTCGTAAAGACAAACGCTTCTATTCCCAGAAGGTTTGAATTGGGTGGTAACGTACATAGCAACACGTTAGCCGATTAGGTCTACAGACCTTTTTATCCTGGGCGTAATGTTTTTTCCATTTCAGACCACGTGTCATTTTCTTTGTGTTACGTTTTTGAGAAGACACTTGAATATAGATGCAGCGCAAACAAAGAATCTTTATAACTGTACACAGAACAAAAATTGACTTTTTTTCTTAGAAAAATGAAAATTAGAATAGCCGTTATTTTGGATGCAAAAGACGAATTATACACTGCGCACGTGCTATGTACTCTCATAAATTACGCGCGCCCCAACCAATCAGAAAGTGAGAGTTATTACAATTATTTCATAATGATATAAATATAAGGTTTCCTTTCACGCGTTGAAGGTTTCCCGCGCAATCTTTAAAAATTATCTTACAGAAAATATCAGTCATTAGAATTATATGCAATATTGAAAAAAAGTCCGACACATCATACAATTGCGGGCTTTTCTCGCGTTGGTATCGCAAACAAAAATCTAAAACTGTGTTTGTGGCGTGACAATGCCGTGACAATGTGTAACGCTCTTACCTTGATACTTGAACATTATTATCAGGTGAATGGGCTCATTGGAACACAAAGGTCGAGGAGTATGTCTACCCTAAAGACCACGTACCAGACTTCCTGTCCATCCTGGTGCCTAATGTCGATAATGTATGCATGGATTACCTCATCGAGACGGTTGCCAAGCAGTCTAAGGTAATATGCGCGCTGTGATTGGTAGAGTCGCTGCAAACAGTCAAAGGTATTATGCGCGCTTTGATTGTTAGAGTCGTTGCTTAAGCAGTCAAAGATAATATGCGCGCTCTGATTGATAGAGTCGTTGCCAAGCAATCAAAGGTAATATGCGCGCTTTGATCGTTAGAGTCGTTGCTAAGCAGTCAAAGATAATATGCGCGCTCTGATTGGTAGAGTCGTTGCCAAGCAATCAAAGGTAATATGCGCGCTGTGATTGTTAGAGTCGTTGCTAAGCAGGCAAAGGTAATATGCGCGCTCTGATTGGTAGAGTCCTTGCTAAGCAGTCAAAGGTAATATGCGCGCTCTGATTGGTAGAGTCGTTGCTAAGCAGGCAAAGGTAATATGCGCGCTCTGATTGGTAGAGTCGTTGCTAAGCAGTCAAAGGTAATATGCGCTATATATGTACTTATAGCCTAGTAGTAGATCAACCAATTGGAACGCAGCACTGATGATAGACTACTGGTTGGATTTGACTAATAATCATAAGCATTCTGTTTGTCTTCAAATGAAACGATAGACGTGTCTGAGATTCATAAGAATATTTTTATTGTAGGCCGCCCTTTTGATCGGAGAGCAAGGAACAGCCAAAACGGTTATGATTAAAGGCCACATGAACAAATACGATCCCGAGAAACACTTAAGCAAGAGCTTCAACTTCTCGTCTGCGTCGACACCTCTGCTGTTCCAGAGGACGATAGAGAGCTACGTGGATAAGAGAATGGGTAGTACATATGGACCGCCTGCTGGGAAGAAGATGACTGTGTTTATTGATGATGTTAATATGCCGATTATCAATGAATGGGGAGACCAGGTAGGAACGATGATGATGATGATTATGATGATGATGATGGTGGTGGGGGTGATGATGATGGTAATGATGATGATGAGAATGGTGGTGATGATGATGATGGTAATGATGATGATGAGAATGGTGATGATGATGATGATGATGATTACAATAATGTTGAAAGTCAGTTTATCTCTGAAGTATATAATACTAAAATCATGGCAATAGTATTTTTGGTGATTGTTAGTGATGATGGTGATGCTGGTAATGTTGATGATGGTATTGGTGCTGATGATGATGAGAAAGTTGATGGTGATGATGATTGTGATGGTGTATGATGGTGATACTGTTGATGATGGTGGTGATGATGTTGATGTTAATATTGATGGTGGTGACGATGATGATGATGATGGTGATGATGATGGTGATGATGATGATGGTGACGATAATAATGATGATGATGATGGTGATAATAATGACGACTATGATGATGATAATTTTGGTAATGGTGATGATGATGATGAGAATGATGGTAATAATGATGATGGGAATGGTGATGGTGATGATAATGATGATGTTGACAATGCTGATGAAAATGTTGTTGATGTGAATGTTCGTGCCAATGATGGACCCTACAACGTTAAGACAGTCATTTCATCATAGTAATAACCATAACAATCTAACTCCAGGTCACCAACGAGATCGTGCGGCAGTTGATGGAAACCAAAGGTTTTTATAACCTCGAGAAACCCGGTGACTTCACCAACATCGCAGATATCCAGTTCATGGCTGCCATGATCCATCCTGGTGGAGGACGCAATGATATACCACAAAGATTAAAGAGGCAGTTCACTATATTTAACTGCACGTTGCCTAGCAACGCTTCTATTGATAAAATCTTCGGTACGTTATCTTTACTATCTATTTCAATTTTCTTCTTTCCATATATTATTAGTCTATTTTGGGGGTATTATTTCCGTTACTGGTATAGCATGTGAAAACAGGTTGTGTATAAATATACCTCGTTATCTTCAACGGAATGTTTTCCCATTTCAGATCACGTGCCATTCACTTAAGAATGAGATTCTTTGTTAGAGTTGTATCCATATTCGTGTGTCTTCTTATTGCACTATATTATTGCAAACTTAAAAGATGTCAAGCGCACGAGGGAAATGAGACAGCTTAATAGTCCCCTTGTGACGTCAAAGCAGCTCAATTTGGAGGACAAAACAAAAGAATTTCAATCTCCTGAGAATTGGAAACCTATTGTTATGTCCTCCAAATAGACCCCTTGCATGTGACGTCAAAGCAGCTCAATTTGGAGGACAAAACAAAAGAATTTCAATCTCCTGAGAATTGGAAACCTATTGTTATGTCCTCCAAATAGACCCCTTGCATGTGACGTCAAAGCAGCTCAATTTGAAGGACAAAACAAAAGAATTTCAATCTCTTGAGAATTGGAAACCTATTGTCTTGTCCTCCAAATTAAGCAGCATTCCGATGTGCTGCAGGGGGTCTATTCACACGAATATGCAACGATTTCCCTGCATTTTGATTGGCTGTATTTTGTATAATAGGATAAATGAATAGGATAATATAGACTTTTCCTGGTCTGATTTTTGCTTGTCACCAGGTGTGATCGGCGGAGGATACTTCTGCAAGGAGCGAGGATTCAATAAGGAAGTACAAGACTTCGTCCTGAAGATGGTCCCATGTACCAGACGACTATGGCAACTGACCAAGGTGCATTTAACAACATTTAACACCCGCCGCAAGCCAAGCAATCCAAAATTATCCATTCCAAAGTTGGAGAGAAAAACTGGGTCGAGTTTGCAGTGCAGTGCATTGTGGGAGGAATGGACGCCATCTTGGAAATATTTCCCACAATGCACTGCAATGCTACCTCGACCCAGTCTTTTCATCGGAATGGAATCGCTTTTAGCGTGTGGTTGTCAGAGGCTAGCGATAGCGAATATCGTAATGCATATGATTGTTGGGCGAATTTAAGGTCAAGCTAGCGTGATCACATGGAAAGCGTGCGATCGAGTTGACCCATTAGCAATAAATAGCGTTGATCGATATCGCGGTGACTGCCGATCAAATAGCTCAGCCCTGCTGATGACCAAAGATAATGCTAGCGTAATCGCAAGAATAGCGTGTGATTGCGATAGCGTGTGTTAACGTATATAGGTGGCCAGCGGGCTGACAACAAATGGAAACAGCGGCTATCGTAGACTATTCGCTGCTACACAGATCGAGTCTAACTTTCCCTAATTTTCATTTAACCACATATATAATATTCAATCCATTTATTGTATAATTTCCAGGTGAAAATGTTACCGACGCCTGCCAAGTTTCACTACGTGTTCAACTTGCGTGACCTGTCACGCATCTGGCAAGGAATGCTCAACACCATATCAGAAGTGATCGAGAGTGAGCGCGCCGTTCTCAACCTGTGGAAACATGAGTGTATACGAGTTATTTCTGATCGCTTCACAAATCAACAGGATAAGGAATGGTTTGAGAAGACGATGAAGAGAGTTGTTGAGGATGAGTTGGGTGAAGAATATCAGCCGTTGATCGAAGCAACTTCTTACTTTGTGGACTTCTTGAGGTAAGGCAGAAGCCAAGAAATCGTAGAAAAACCTGTATTAAGCGACCAAACTCTATTTAACGGCCAAAAGACTCTTTCAGTTTGGACGTAATATTTTCCCATTCCAATTCCAATTTCCTCCAGTTTTACCATACCACAGAAAATTAACAATCTTACTACAAAAAGGGAAAAAGATTGGAAGAAAAACGGTTTCGAGTGCCCGAGTGATTCGATGACGTAATCTATCGGTATGTCCTCCTATTTCCCACGGCTCTAGGCCAATCAGAAAGCGAGAAAATCCACAATAGGCCCTTTGCAGCTTAGCAATCATATGCTGATTAATTCACTGAGAGCAAATGAATGAACATTTTGATTCCCATCGATGAAATTTACTGGTAGCAAGCAAACTTTCTACAACCTGTTTCGAGAGATCGTAATAAAACTGCATTTCGTAACACACTGGATACACATGTTTTCATTCAGTTCTTTACAAGTACCTAAAAAGAATCACCAATTTAATATAAAAACATAAGTTTTGCCCTCCAGTACAGACACGTGACCGTTAACTGCAAAGGGCCTATTGCGCCAAAAGATTCTTTGTTTGAGTCGTATCCATATTCATGTAACTTCTCATGCGTGCTCTGAAATGGGAAAACTTTGGAGTAGATCTATTGTAAAAATAAAACTGTATAAAGCAAACCGACCTTTATTCAACGGTCAATTCCTAAAGTCTCAGAGGGAATTTCAACCAATATATACCTCTATTGAATGACCAACCTCTATTTATCGAACAGTTGTCATAATGGGGTTCTTGTATAGCGCATTTCACATTGTCTCAATGCACTTAACATTGGTAAAGCTCATGGAGTATTTGTATATATTGGTATAGGCTGTTGAACTGGAAGACAATCCCCTACTCTTATACAAATAATTCAACAGGTTCTTTTATGTCCCCCATTTACTGTTGGTTAGGAAGGGTTGGGAGACAGGGCCTACGGTTTTAAGTCCTTGTCCGAGAAGACTTGAAGGTCTAACCATTTGCAGATGTAATTAAAAGGCATCACCTTTTCCTCAGTTATACAAATTCTTTTGCACTAACTTATACCTCTATTAAATGGTCAACCTCTATTGAACGACCACTTCAATTTCCTGAGATGACCGATTTATCGAAGTCGGCCTTGTATTAAGGATAGGGGACGCTAGCAATACTATCTATTGTTCCAAAGTCCACTGTTAGGTATTAAAGGGTCTGTAACAGTATGTTATTTTCAGGGACGCTCCAGAAGCGACTGGTGATGAACCTGATGATGCTGACTTTGAGACGCCGAAGGTTTATGAACCGGTAAGGAATAAGAACATGCAATACCGCTGTGTTCCTTGACTTCAGATTCATCTTTGCAGGTTTTAGCCTCAATTTTCTGCAGAATATTCATATGTTCTAGTAAAGGTCCGTGGAATTTCAAAGTGCTTGTATTGTTGAAGTTGTGCATTCTTTACTTTACCGCTGGTATTTGTGAATATTTAAACACTGATACGAGGCTAACCCTGAGTAAATGAGTCTGTAATCAAGAAACACAGCGGTAATTTACGAATTTGAAAGAGGGTATAACTTTTTTCAAATTTCAACGCTCCCTATCCATAGTGCTTAGCATTTAACCTATCCATCCGGTTGAAAATTCGTTTGCTAATGGTAAGAAAATTTTGGCAAACTTTGACTTTTGAAAAATGGTGCACGCGTCTACCAAAAGAACCGAAAAGAGCGGGAAAAGTGGATTACGTCATTCGGAAGACCGAGTTTTGCAACTGACTCGGAATGATACATACCATTTGTTTTTCCAACCCGAATTTCCAGTTTTTCTGGATAAATGGTAAGCACCCAAGAGCGGGAAACTTTTGCTTCCGATAAATGGTACACGCGCGTACCGGAAAATCCGAAAAGAGCGGGGAAAATGGATTACCTCAATGGGAAGACCGAGTTTTCAGGAACTTTCTGATCGGAACAACACATTTGTTTTTCAACTGGTTTTTCCGGGTAAATGGTAAGCAAACCTGTTCTTAAACCTTTCATTTATATTCGTTTTGCTCTAGACCTCTTTAAATTGGGCGTAATGTTTTCCCATTACAGACCACGTGTCATTCTCTTGAGAATGAGATTCTTTGTTTGAGTTGTATCCATATTCATGTGTCTTCTCATGTGCAACCGTTAAACAAAGAAATGATACTCTAGGGAAGGACACGTGGTCTTAATTTAGCAGCATGCAATATGCAACAAAACCTTCACCAACCTTTTTGAAAATAGCTGTATAACAGAGGCGCTGTCAAACTTATCTATTTATTTTTTCATCACAGATCGAATCCTTCGATTCTCTTAAAGATCGCCTCAAGATGTACCTCGAACAGTATAATGAGAGTATTCGAGGTGCTGGTATGGACCTTGTGTTCTTCAGAGATGCCATGATACATCTAATGAGGGTAAGTAAAAATGTCACGCGTCACGCTAGTTAATATAACGTGCCGCAATAAAACATAAGACTAGTGTCACGCAATAAGAAGATTCGAGGTGCTGGTATGGACCTTGTATTCATTAGAGATGCCCTGATACAT
Source organism: Actinia equina (assembly GCA_011057435.1). NCBI lineage: Eukaryota > Metazoa > Cnidaria > Anthozoa > Actiniaria > Actiniidae > Actinia > Actinia equina. Next base: position 215,380 of record WHPX01000996.1, read on the forward strand.
CATGCTATTATTTCAGGTGTAACGCATTGATTGATATTAATAAGTCACGCTATTATTTCAGGTGTCACGTATCGTCCGTACTCCTCGTGGTAACGCACTCCTTGTTGGTGTTGGTGGGTCAGGGAAACAGAGTTTGACTCGTTTAGCGTCTTTTATTGCTGGCTACAAGATCTTCCAGATCACTCTCACAAGGTACGTGGTACTCTTGGTAAACAGTCCATTACAGATTACTTCTGCTGTTTCTGTTATGGACCTCGCATTCAAGTGCTTCATGATAAGATTACGCGTGCCTAAACGAAACACAGCGGTATTCACCAAATAAGAAAAGGGACTATTAACACGTGATTTACCTGTGTTTCAGATCGTACAACGCCTCTAATCTGATGGAAGACCTCAAGTACTTGTACAAAGTAGCTGGACAACAGGGACAGGGAATCACATTTATTTTCACTGACCAAGAAATCAAAGATGAAGGATTTCTGGAGTACTTGAACAACGTGCTCTCATCAGGAGAGGTGAGTTTAGTATGATGGTATCCCTGTGGTGAGCTTAGTATGACGGTATTCCTGTGGTGAGTTTAGTCCTGCCTTTAAGGAAATGACGTCACTGATTGCCGGCAGTTTAGTATGATGGTATTCCTGTGGTGAGATTAGTATGGTGGTATTCCTGTGGTGAGTTTAGTTCTGCCTTTAAGGAAATGACGTCACTGATTGCCGGCAGTTTAGTATGATGGTATTCCTGTGGTGAGTTTAGTCCTGTCTAGAAAAAATGACGTCACTGATTAACGGCAGTTATCCCATCATGCATTGCGAGTGAGATATAACATTTCACATTTAAATAGCTAATATTAATATTTTGTAAATTGAAAAAAATCAATGGTATAGTGTATGCCACTTTTTAGCGATATCTATTTTCTAAGTTTAGAGATATTCGTCAAAATACTAGAGTACTTTGGAGTACCTTCAGGTTCAGTACAGATCTGGCTACTTTTATTTGCCAAATTAGTCGAATATGTCTTTATTAAATGCTAAAGCAACACCCTTAGTATTATTATCATTATTATTAGTAGTAGTAGGAATATCATTACAAAAAACTGCTCATACACCGGCTGAAACCAAAGAAGGCGATGAGCACGCAAAGACTCTCGGGATAGCCTTGGATCCTCATCTGACGTCGTTTTCTCTCTCAGGGAATTTAATATACGTAACTGTCCACTGTTTCCTCATTTTAGACAACGTGTCATTCCTTTCAAAGTTTTTCCTATTTATTTGGAGAGCAAAATATTCGCATAGAGGCTTTGCACCATCACGTGATGGCAGCTATGACAGAAGGCACAACAATTCACCATTTTCCATAAATTATTTCACACAAAGCGCTCAAGCGAGGCGCCAAGGAACTTTCAAAGGATTATTCAAATTTGAACCTTGCAACGTCGACTGAATGCTTTGTGTTTGACCAGTGAACCGATGTATGGAAAGTGTGAATAGTCTTTTCCTTGAGAAACTGAATTCTTTCTCACATAAATCAAATTACCCCATATTTAATTGATCCTTCCTCCTGACATGGCTGCCATCACGTGATGGTCCAAAGCCTCTATTGAGATTTCAAATGTAGGTGCTTTTACAATTCGACCTTTCACGGAACGTTTCTTCTCGTGACGCGGGATACGAAGAATGAAGTCTCGTTTAACGAACACAATAGATAAATATATTGAATACTTCATTTCATTTCTTGTTATAGGTTTCTAATTTATTCGCACGTGACGAAATAGACGAAATCTGCGGAGAGCTGATTCCAGTCATGAAGAAAGAATTCCCCAGACGACCCCCCACGGGAGAAAACTTGTATGATTATTTCCTGACAAGAGCCAAGCACAACCTTCATGTAGTCCTCTGCTTCTCGCCGGTAAGACGTCATGTCTGGTATCTGTACGATTCACTCGCCAGTAACCGGGTTCCCTGTGTACAACCGCTACTCAAACCAAAGGGAACCCGGTTACGGAGCGTGAGAACTGACCTTTATGTAACGATCTTTTTTCTGATATGGGTTACCTGTGCCCTTATCGGATGACACGTAACAGGGTCAAATGAGCACCGCGTAACGCGAGTCTACGCTGCCATAATCATCCTTTAATCATGTTAACTATGTTACTAACTGACACTAAAAAAGTGCGTTACTTCATTAAAGTTGTTAATCCACTTTCGGATTACAAAATGATTGCTTTTACGACCTTCACAGGATGGCGTTAGATGCTTTAGATGCAAAGTTTTTCAGCGGCCATGTTTGTTTTCTTGAACAATTTAGCGCAGGCGCATGCGTTTTTCAGCCCAGTTCCCTGTGACCACAGTGTAGAAAGTTTTACACTAATGGAACCTACACGATAACCCTTTTCAAATACCTGTTTAAGGCCAAATATTTTTTATTAAATATTTCTATTCTGTAAAGGTTGGTGAAAAATTCCGTAACCGGTCACTGAAGTTCCCAGGATTGATCAGCGGTTGTACCATGGATTGGTTCAGCCGCTGGCCAAAGGACGCGCTGATCGCAGTGTCGAACCATTTCATTTCGAACTTTGATGTGGTGTGTACTCCAGAGGTGAAGAACGAAGTGGTTCATTCCATGGGAGTTATACATGATGGGGTGGCTAACTGCTGTTCAGACTATTTCCAAAGGTAATGTTAAGTATTTTATGGTATGATTATGATAATGATGGTGATGATGATGATGGTGATAATAATGATGGTGATGATGCATGGTGATAAAGATAATGATAATAGTGATGATGATAATGATGATGGTGATGATAATGATAATGATGATGATGGTGATGATGATAATGATGATGGTGATGATAATGATGATGATGATAATGATGATGGTAATGATACCGACTGTGATGATGATGTTGACAATGATGTCGATGGTGATAATGATGATAATGATAATGATACAGATGGCGATAGGATGATGGTGATAATGGTAGTGATGTGGATGGTGATAGTAATGATGATAGCGATGATTATGCGGATAATGCTGGCAGTTGTGATAATGATGTTGATGATAATGCATGGTGATAATGATGATGGTAATGATGATAATGATGGTGGTGGAGCTGAGGATGATGGCGATAGTGGTAGTGATGCTAGTGCAGTGGTAATAATGATAGTAGTTTTTTCATTGACAACAGTGTATTGCACGATTTCAATGTAACAACTGTTATCTCACTCACCGCTTAGCAATCAAAGCAACGATAAACCTCCCCCTTTTTTTCCTGCCTGATACACGACTTTTAAATAACGCATAGATTCCGACGCGCAACTCACGTGACACCCAAGTCCTACCTCTCGTTTATCAACGGTTATAAATCAATCTACGCGGAGAAAAGGAAAGAGATTGGCGATCTCGCTCAGCGCATGAACACTGGACTTGACAAACTGATGGAGGCCAGCGAGTCTGTGGCACAGCTATCGAGGGAACTCGCCGTCAAGGAGAAGGAGTTGGCAGTGGCCTCTGAAAAGGCTGACAGGGTGAGATGATATTATATTGTAACGAGGAAGAGAACGATGAAAAATGTTTATGCCGGGGTCATGATAAGAAAACGTCGGCTCGGGTTTTGGGCGTGTTTTGAAAAGAAGGAATTTTTGAATAACATCAATGAGTCATTGTTTTCTTTTCTGTAATGAGAGCGTTAAAAACTTCGGGAAGATAGTTTGGTGGTTTATGAGATGAGGGAAAGCAAAAATTTGTTAAAAATATTATTATTTTCACTCCCTTCTTTCCTTCATACTTACTTTCTTGTTTTCTTTCTTTCACTGTCTCCTTCCTTCCTTTTTTCCTTCCTTCCATGGATTTCTTTGCCCTCTTTTCCAAGTGTTTCCTTGCTTCCTTGCTTCCTTGCTTCCTTGCTTCCTTGCTTCCTTGCTTCCTTGCTTCCTTGCTTCCTTGCTTCCTTGCTTCCTTGCTTCCATGCTTCTTTCTTTTCCTTCCTTCCTTGCACCGATTTCTTTGCTCTTAATTTTTTCAAGTTCTTTCTGTGTTTTCTGTCTGTCAGTCTGTCTGGATGCCTATTCTCCCTTTTTTCCTTGTTTCCTTCTTCCTCTTCTTCTTCTATTATCACCTCATATCTAACCAACCTGTTTTTAACATAAGGTTCTAAAAGAGGTGAGCGTCAAGGCTCAAGCAGCTGAGAAAGTCAAGGCTCAAGTGCAGAAAGTCAAAGACAAGGCGCAGGCTATTGTTGATGATATTGCTGTAAGTTGACTTAATTTAACTACATAAAATTTACAATAATATTGTTCAATCGTGAAGGGTGCTGATTCTGTTGCTGATACTGTAAACGTCGTTGTTTTTGTTGATTGTCTTGCTGTTGTTTTTCTAGAATGTTAATGGTTTTGTTTCTTCTACTTTAGTTATTGTTTCTGCTGAAGCTACTGTTGTTGACGCTGTTGTTGTTGTTGTAGTAGTTGCTGCTGCTGCAGTTGTTGTTGTTGTTGCTATTGCTGCTGTTGTTGCTGCTGTTGTTGTTGTTGCTGCTGCTGTTGTTGTTGCTGCTGCTGTTGTTGCTGCTGCTGCTGTTATTGTTGTTATTGCTATTGCTGTTGTTGTTAATACTGTTGTTGATGATGATGTTGCTGTTGTTTTTGTTGCGTTTGCTTTTGTTATTGTTGATGCCTTCGTTGTTGATGCTGTTGCTGTTGTTGCTGCTGCTGCTGCTGCTGTTGCTGTTGTTGATGCTGTTGCTGTTGTTGCTGCTGCTGTTGCTGCTGCTGCTGTTGCTGTTGTTGATGATGTTGCTGTTTTGTTGTCATTGTCGTTGCCGCTGCTGTCACTATTCTTGTTTTTGACGGTACATTATCTCCTCCACACTACAGGCAGACAAGATTATTGCAGAAACCAAACTCGAGGCAGCGAAGCCCGCGCTAGAAGAAGCTGAGGCAGCCCTTCAGGTATGCGAGGAAAAAACATCTTTATGTATAAATGTACGGGCACACGGTGCAACATTGCGTGGAATGCTGCAGGCAATCGATGTTGCGAGCCATGTCACACGACGCGATGAAATCTTCTTAAAAATTTTGCAGTTAGTTTCTTGATAATGATGACAGGATGTCATCGAAACGTCGAAATCTATCTGCGTTAGTTTCTCTGATTAACTTAATAACAAAAGTCAATCTTATAACGTATTCTTATTATTTACAAATGAAATATAATACATTTCAAGCTTAGTAAGCAACATATAACATGTAACATGTAACGTGCAATACGCATTATGCAACATGCATTATGCATCATGTCACATGCAACACGCATCATGCAACATGCCACATGTAACTTGAAACATGCAACATGAAATATGCAACATGCAACATGCATCTTGAAACGTAACATGTAACATGAAACATGCAACATGTAACATGCAACGCGCAACATGCATTATGCAAAATGTCACATGCAACATGTAACATGCAACGCGCAACATGCAACATGCATTATACAACATGCAACATGTAACTTGCAACATGCAACATGCAATGTGCAACAAAACCTTCACCAACCTTTTTTGAAATAGCTGTATTATCATGGCAGAAAATGATTTTATTTTTGATATTAATTTGATTTGTTTCCACAGACCATCAAGCCGCTTCATATCTCTGCTGTGCGCAAGCTTCCCAAGCCTCCACATTTAATCATGCGAATCATGGACGGTGTGATTATCCTGCTAAAGAAGAAACTGGATCCTGTGAAGTTTGATGCCGAGAGAGTGTCTGTTGTACCATCTTGGGCCGAGGCCCTGAAGGTATGCGATGTTTTTTATGTGTACGGTGCTAAACATTTACCCGGAAAAACCGGAAATTCAGGTTGGAAAAATAAATGCGTCATTCCGATCAGAAAGTTACGGAAACTCGGTCTTCCAATAGTCCCTTTCATAGAGTATCGGTGTGGGAGGATGAGAGCTGGTAGTATTAGAGTAGTATGGTGATAGTTTGAATATCGTTTTTCCTCCATTGGAGACTAATTATGGTAAGTTTATTTACCATTTTTTATTTCAAAAATTTGGGAAGAGATCCAATCTACTATTAGGAAATCAAGCTCCTTTTTTTTTATTTTCAAGAATAAACTCAAAACTTATTTGTTGCAATCTCAAATGTGTATACAGTATACTATATTCTTACTGCATGATATTTAATTATCATTAATTGTTATATTTCTTTTTCTTAATCTTCTATACTTGGTCTGCATTAATTGATTTAATCTCTATATTCAGGGGGTGGTTGTTGACTCGAAAGTTTATACTCTTTTATAAAATATCTGTTATGAATCTCGCGTACTGATTGGTTGGATGCGCGTGCTTAATGAGAACACACAGCACGCGCGCGCACTTTCAATTTCGTCATTCCTGTAATTTGTATTTTATAAAAGAAATAAAAAACTTGCTTGCTGTGGTGTGTGCAGTTATAAAGCACTTGGGGGTTGGCAGAACACTCGAGAAGTGTCCAGAAGCACTCCGCTACGCGTCGTGCTTCTCCTAACACTTCTCTCGTGTTCTGCCAACCCCCGCGTGCTTTATAACTACACACAACACGCGCGCGCGTTTTCTATTTCTTCATCACAACCACGCACACTTTATTATATTATATTTCCAAACTATTATTATATTCTTATATATACTTCTATTATGATTATGTAATTTGCTCATATATTAGCTCTCCAATTGTAAAATGTGTGTAAATTAATTATTAAACCTTATCAACCTTAAACTAGGGTATATAAATCCCTTGCATTGATTTCCTAGAGGAATATTGTTCTGGGGGACAAAACAATAGGCCGTCTTTTCTTATGGAAAAAAAAAATCCATTGTTTTGTGCTCCAGAACATTTCCTCGATGGACTCAGTGCAAGGGGTCTATAAGTGTGTGCTAAGGTTTGGATGAGATAGGGAGAGTCGATAAGATATTGTTAGAGTTTAAGTTGTGTGAAACTGGTATTGTATTAGGTTGTAGGATAATATGAGATTAACAGTTACTAATTTCTCTTTGTTTTGATTCACTATCAGATGATGAGTAAATCAGATTTCCTCCAAAGTCTCATGAACTTCCCCAAAGACTCCATCACCGACGAGACTGTAGAGCTCCTTGCACCATACCTTGAGGCGGAGGACTTCAACATCGAAACAGCTAAAAGAGTAAGATACCAGCTCACTATTGCCCCAACACTGTTTTCATCGCCACGCGCTGATCAAGACACCAGTGACAAATCGAAAAATACTTTGCCGTCAATAACATATATCGTTAGAGTACTTTCCCACGCACCTTACCTTACAAAAGAAGTCAAGAGAGACATTCTTGAGTGCTTGAATTTATGGTATTGAATTTATTTACACAAAAAGAAAAAAGGTCGCAGGATCTAGCAGCACTTCGCGCGCGCGGATGGCGTCAGCGCTGTGCTCCTTTCACTAATAAAAAACAGTTTTCGACCAATCAGGGCGCGCGTACTATCCTAACTATATAATAATAATCATTTACTCCTATTCTAGGTCTGTGGTGATGTTGCTGGATTGTGCTCGTGGGTGAGAGCCATGTCTGTGTTCTTTGGAATCAACAAAGAAGTCTTACCCCTCAAGGTACACCATGTTACCGAATCTAACTTTTACTTCATGGGCTACCTTTGGATAATCCATAATACTTTTTGTAGGTCTTGGAACTCGTTTGCGCCCCAGACCCTGCGCAAACGTATATACATGCCTTCTAAGATTCGGAATTTCATTTTATTTGTAGTTTTTAACAGAAGAAATGGAAAATCTGGGGGAATTCGTTCTTTGTTTCTTACCAGGAGAAATTCATAGTTTTCACTTCTCCATAATACATGGGGGTAACGAGGGGGAAAATTAGAATCATATCAAATAAAAGCAAGTATATTATACATTCGATTGAAGAACGTTTCATTTTGGAACAGTTGTGAACATTAACCCACTAAAAAGCAGAACATTGTGGGAATGTGAAATAGCCCTGAATAGCGAATAGGGGATTTTGTAAGTTTTTTTGGGAAATTCGAGCTCTTTCTTGGTGTTGCAAGGCACCTGAGGTATGAAGACAATACAACAATAGCCAAGGATAATAAATTTGGAGCTAAACAATACCCCGCAAAACAAAAACCCTAACCCAGAATAAAGTAAAGCTTGCTACACCAAGAAAGACCCGACATTTGGCACAAAAATCTCCCTACCCAGCTCTGGCTTCTGTCAGTACATTACAAGAAGTTATATCTTATTTCAATGGTTTTTTAGGCTAATTTGGCGATCCAGGAAGTGCGGTTAAGAATAGCAGAGGGGGACTTGAACAAAGCGCAAGCGCAGCTAGACGAGAAACAGGCTGAACTGGATGAAGCACAAGCCATGTATGACAAAGCTGTCCAAGAAAAACAGGTAAAACCAGTAAGGTCCAATTCAGATGTCCAACGTTTGCAGAGTCTAATCTTATTGCCTTGGAGGTTGCCTGAAGCCCATAAATTCGACGTCTTATGCAAGCGTCGCATCTAATGGACATTCTCAGAAGTATCCTGGATGTGAGGCCAACATATAAATACAAAAGAAATCACACTTTTTCTCGCTGGAATTTGTGGCATTTCTTTTGTGTTTCCATGCTAGCCTCGGATTGATGATAATTTTAAGAAGGGTGCATTCTGTCGCTCGCAATGAACTCGACGCCATCTTGCTTCAAGACGATGCAACAGTGCATGTTTTTTATCCATAGCCGCTTTAATATTGAGCCTTTACAATTGATACATTGCTTTTACGCCAATCATTGGTCGTTTCGTGCTACTGGCTCAGTGGAATTTTTTCTCTCGCATTTCCGTCGCACTCAGTTTTGCTCATTTTGAACCTCTTTGTATATTGGAATGTATATTGGAGTAAACGAATGAATGAACGAAGAATGAGAGAAATAGTGAGTGAATAAATAAATAAAATAACGAATGCTACAATGACTGAACAAACTCATTCATGTTTTCTCAAACTTCATTTTGCTATTTTTAAGCTATCGTTTTTCGTCTCTTTTGCCCCCCACAAGTATTGCCTCTTTTCTACCTAGACACCTGATATATGTTTGCCTTTGTAAATCGTTGTAGGATTTGTTGGATAGTGCTGAAGCCTGTCGCAGGAAGATGTTGGCTGCATCAGCACTGATCAGCGGTCTGGGAGGAGAGAAAGAGAGATGGACAGAACAAAGCAAAGAGTTTCAGGAACAGATTGGAAGGTAGTAATATATCCTACAAGTGCCTACAACACACAGGTGTATACAGGGTTCTTGTTCATCTCGGGTGGGTCCCGTGGTCTTTGTTCATTTCGGGATCAGTCCCGCGGTCTTTGTTCATCTCGGGTGGGTTCCCATGGTCTTTGTTCATTTCGGGTCGGTCCCGTGGTATTTGTTCATCTCGGGTCTCATGGTCTTTGTTCATCTCGGGTGGGTCCCGTGGTCTTTGTTCTCATATCGTATCGGTTTTTCCAGACTGGTAGGCGATGTGCTGCTTTGTACCGGGTTTTTGTCCTACTCCGGTCCCTTCAACCAAGAGTTCCGTGAAATGCTGATGTCCAACTGGCAAAAAGAGATGAAATCTCGTAAGATTCCCTACACTGCCAACCTGAATGTCACTGGTATGATGGTCGACAGTACGACTGTAGGAGAATGGAACTTACAGGTGATTCTACTTTTTAAATTGTATTGGTTGCTTCAGTTGCTTTTGCATCAATTTTTTGTTTGAATGTCAAGGGTTTAAGCCTTCCCGAACTAACAATCAGGGTCTCAAAATATCTCATTAGAAGAAGCTGCCTTTTCTTTAAAATATCTGCAAATGGTCAAGGGCGGATCCATGGGGGGGGAGGGGGGGGCAGCAGAAAAAAAAACAAGACAAAACTGAAGAATTAGATGCTTTTTTATATTGTTTTCCGTTGTGTTGACGAAAGAAACTCAATTAGCCCCCCCCCCCCCCTAAAATTTTGGCTGGATCCGCCCTTGATGGTAAGACCTTTGCTGTGGTTCGGATGACCACCTAAAATGACGGTCTGGTTTCATTAAGAGACGTTAACATGGAGGAACGTAAGTCTATTACATGGGGCTCTCACGTGACACCTATCTAAATAATGTTCCTGACCTTCTTTTCATTTTAATTCCACCTAGTATCTCTGACTTTCTATTCTTAGGGTCTTCCTAATGATGAGCTGTCCATCCAGAATGGTATCATCGTCACCAAGGCACCTCGTTACCCTCTACTGATTGACCCTCAGGGGCAGGGTAAGGCGTGGATCAAAAAGAGAGAGAAAGATAACGAGTTGCAGGTAAGATATGATGCTCCCTGGGTGAGGACTTATTGGACCAACAGGTGAGGGGTAAGGCACGGATCAAAAGATCTACAATAAATATGTTATGTTAGTGTTTACTATTTTGGCATCAAATGAAAAGAAGGACTGAATAGAGACAGAAAGAAAGCAAGGAAGGAAGGGAGAAAGGAAGGAAGGAAGCAATGAAGAAGGAAGCAAGGATGCAAGCGAGCAAGGAAGCAAGGAAGCAAGGAAGCAAGGAAGCAAGGAAGCAAGGAAGCAAGGAAGCAAGGAAGCAAGGAAGCAAGGAAGCAAGGAAGCAAGCAAGGAAGCAAGGAAGCAAGCAAGCAAGCAAGCAAGCAAGCAAGCAAGCAAGCAAGCAAGCAAGCAAGCAAGCAAGGAAGCAAGCAAGCAAGGAAGCAATGAAAAAGGAAGTAAGGAAGCCATGAAGCAAGGATGCAAGGAAGCAAGGAAGGAAGGAAGCAAGAAGCAATAAAGCAAAGGAGTACGGAAGGAAAAAGGAAGCAAGAAAGAAAGACAAGAAGGGAAAAAGAAAGAACAGAAGGAAGAAAGGAGGAAGAAAACCAAAAAAAGGAGGATTTATGAAAAAAAAAAATGGTTTATTAAAACATGTTCATCGCAAGAAAATGTTAAATGTAATAAATTGGAAAGAGTCAAAACTGTAGAAATATAGGCTATAGGAATGCCCCGAGTCATATGACAAGTCATTCACATCAGATCACATGATTGGAGCTTCATAGTATGTCACGTGATCGATGACTTTTTTATATTTTGTATTTGCAGATCACATCACTGAACCACAAATACTTCCGTACCCACTTAGAAGACAGCATGTCTCTAGGAAGACCTCTTCTGATCGAGGATGTCGGGGAGGAACTGGACCCAGCTTTAGATAATGTGTTAGAAAAGAATTTTATCAAGTCTGGATCAACACTCAAGGTTAGTTGACGGGCTTCGTGTGTACTTGATATTCATTTGCGTCAGTAAATGATGCTTATAGATACCTTGCAGATGACGTCAAGGCAGCTCAATTTGGAGGACAACACAAAGGAATTTTAATCTCTTGAGAATTGGAAACCTATTGTTATGTCCTCCAAATTGAGCTGCATTCCAAAGTGCTGCAGGAGGTCTATTAAAAAGTTTCAGTATGCCCTCTTTTTCAGCTTGGTAGTAATGTTTTCCCATTTCACTCTCTTGAGAATCATTTCTTTGTTTAATGGTTGTGCACGAGAAGACACATGAATAGGTGTATATTCTCAAGCGTTACCGAAAAATCAGAAATAAGGAAGGCAATGACAAATGAGCGCGATTTTTCGTTGTATTTCAGGTTAAGGTTGGTGACAAGGAAGTGGACGTGATGAAGGGGTTCATGATGTACATCACAACCAAACTATCTAACCCTGCTTACACCCCTGAGGTTAGTTCTTACTCTGATGGCATTGGGTGAGATAGGATGAAGACTATCACGGGATAATTATTACGATGATGATCTGATTATGTTATTAATGTTGATGATGCTGCTGGAGAAGATGATGATGGTGATGGTGATGAGTATGATGGCGATAATGGTGGTGATTTTTTTAAATTCTTAATTTTTTTTATTTATTTTTATCTTTATATATATTTATTTATTTAATATACCGACCTCCTCCGCGTAAATATACAATTTTGACAAAACAAACACACAGACGACGAACAAACAGAATAATAGGCAAAGAGACAAAGGCATAAAGAAATTAAGTTAAACAGGTTATATTCTTTGTGATTTCGGTCTTTTCCAGACATATGTTATTTTTCAATTTGTTTAAGTAAACGTCAAAAAGTAATGGTGGGGATGATGATGGTGATGATGGTGGTGGTGGTGATGATGGTAGTGTTGGTGGTGTTGATGATAGTGATGATGATGATGCTAATAATGGTAATGATGATGGTGGTAGTGATGATGATGGTGGTGATAGTGATGATGGTGGTGGTGAAGATCAGGATGATGATGATGGTTATGGTGGCAACGGTGGAAGTAGTGTAAATGATTGGGATATATATGAGAATGAACGTAAAATAAGAAGATAATGCTATAGTTAACCATGATGATGATGTGAATATTCAATCTTATTTCAGATCAGTGCTCGTACCTCGATCATTGACTTCACAGTCACCATCAAGGGCCTCGAGGACCAGTTATTGGGTCTAGTGATTCTTACCGAGAAAGCTGTAAGTATAGAAATATAGCACGTACAACCTACACTAACCAAGCTGTGCAAATCTCTATCAATTATCTACACGAACGCCCATGGGGGAAGCATGGGTGACTTAGCGTTAAGAGCGCTCGCCTCTCACCGCAACCCAAGTTCGATTCCCAGACTCGGTGTCGTATGTGAGTAGAGTTGTTTGTTGGTTCTCTCGTGTTCCTCGAGGGTTTTTTCTGGATTCTCCGGTTTTCATCCCCCCAAAAAACTCCACTTGTAAATTCCTATTAAATCATGGAACGAGGGCTACAGTTACCCTCGTAAACTAGATAAAACTAGGCGCATTTGTTGCTGTTGCTGCTGAAAATATATTGGTTAATGAACAGAATTTATTATATATTTATGATAGTACGCGCGCGCTGATTGGTCGAAAGCTGTGCTTTATTAGTGAACGGAGCACAGTGCTGACGCCATCTGCGCGCGAAGTGCTGCTAGATCCTGCGACCGTCTTTCCTTTTGCGTAAATAAATTCAATACCGAAATAACATTAGTAACTATATAATAAAACGAATAAAACGGCTTTTTCCGTGCTCCGTTCAGTAATAAAGCACTTAGAAGGCACCGTAAGCACTCAAGAAGTGTGAGAAGAACTCGCCTATGGCTGTTTTATTGAAAAAGCTGTTTTGTTAAATGAATGACAAATTTGCAGCCGTTTGGTGCTTCTCTGCTTGAATTTTGCGCAAAAAAGCGTTACTCAAAGCGCTACTCAACGGGTTCTGTTGATTTTGATTTAAGGAACTGGAGTCAGAGCGAACGAAGCTTCTCGAAGACGTGTCGTCTAACAAGAGAAAGATGAAAGAACTTGAAGATAATCTGCTCTATCGCTTAACAAGCACACAGGTGAGTGCGTTAATATATTGTAAACTGGCTTGCAGGCATTTTTAACTTCTTATGATGGTTAATGCCATTGTACAGAACATTGTGATTAGATTGGTGTTCGTATGAGTGGGAAAAGCACTCGCCACGAACACGGTCGTGACACAGGAAGGGATACGCCAGGCCAATCACATTACACAAGAATTTACTCTCCATTCCATCAAATACCCTGAACACGGCATAAACACGGCGCGGATACGGTCACGCAAATGACACGCCACTGTCAAACCAATCACATTGTGCGAGAAAATGTTTCTCACTCATACGATAACCATTCTTATGGGAAGCCATTTCAATGTTACAGCATGTCGTACCGTGTACGTGCTGTAAGTCAGTACCGTATGTTTCTCACTCATACGATAACCATTCTTATGGGAAGCCATTTCAGTGTTACGGCATGTCGTACCGTGTACGTGCTGTAAGTCAGTACCGTACGTTTCCCACTCATACGATAACCATTCTTATGGGAAGCCATTTCAATGTTAGGGCATGTCGTACCGTGTACGTACTGTAAGTCAGTTCCGTCTTATTCATTGAGTTGTGAACTTGTTTCACGAAAGAATTGGAATAGACCAAATCCACTTGGGCGTAATGTTTTCCCATTTCAGACCACGTGTCATTCTCTAGAGAATGAGATTCTTTGTTTGAGTTGTATCCATATTCATGTGTCTTCTCATGCGCAACCATTAAACAAAGAAATGATACTCTAGGGAATGACACATGGTCTGAAATAGGGGAACAGTAGATTAGGTCTATTTAGAATAAGATGTACAACTGTGATCACGATGTTTCACAGGGTTCGCTTGTAGAAGACGAGTCTCTTATCGAAGTACTCAGTGTTACCAAGCAAACAGCTGAAGAAGTCAGTCAGAAACTCATTGTCGCCGCTGACACGGAGATCAAGATTAACACGGCACGTGAGGAATTCAGACCAGGTAAACAAAAATAAAGACCTTTAGCATAGTGTTAGCCCTAACCGCTAGGAATCAGGCCCTGAAAAACGCCCGCAAACGCGGCCACTTTTCCACGAACAACTTCGTTATGACGCCTTGCTAAATGTTGAAAGTTTGACGGAAAACGCCCCACGTCGAACAACAATTTGAGGTTTGCGGGGCTAGGGTCGTGGTAAAGGTCTCTAATTAAATTGATGGCGCCCATGGTCGTGGTGCGCAAGCGTGTATTTAAGTCGCTTTACAATAATATTTCAACGTATCGCCGTCAGTGAAATCGCCAAAAGTGCATCCAGATATAGTTCCAGAATAGTAAACAGTATATATTTACTTTTTTATACATTTGTTCTATTTCATTAGTGGGTTACCTGTTGTAAACCGGTCATAAAATACATGTTTTTTTTCTATTTCAGTGGCGACACGTGGTAGTATCTTGTATTTCCTGATCGTAGAAATGTCCTACGTCAACTGCATGTACCAGACGTCATTGAAACAGTTCCTGGGACTGTTTGACCAATCAATGGCCAGGTATCTATCGACACTATCTTCCTCACTGTTTGCGTTCTGTCATGAATCCAATCAACCCTCCTTCTCAAAAGTATCGTAGATGCGAGGGCAGCACGTAAATACAAAAGACAATCACACTTTTTCTCGCTGGAATTTGTGGCATTTCTTTCGTATTTCCATGTTAGCCTTGCATTCAAGATATTTTTAAGAAGGGTGCATCCAACAAGACATAATGTTTTCCCATTTCAGACCACATGTCATTCAGAATAAAATTCTTTATTTAAGTAGAATCCATATTCATGAATCATCTCATTTATAACCATTAAACAAAGAAATAATACTCTAGGAAATGACAACGAATTCTTCTTTGCGTAATGTTTTCCCATTTCAGACCACGTTTCATTCTCTTGAGAATAAGATTCTTTGTTTGAGTCGTATCCATATTCATGTGTCTTCTTATGCACAACCGTTAAACAAAGAAATGATACTCTAGAGAATAAACACGTGGTTTGTAATGAGAAAACAATGTATTATTTGTATTGTGGTTTCTCCCTCCGTAAAAATCAGCATGTGAGTTGAGTGTCGTATGTTGTAAATATATAATGTAGTGCTAGTGCGTGTGGAGGGAACCTCACGAAAAAGCCCTTTACGAGGAGAGGTGGTTGTAAATATAAGTTTGTGTACATTTATATATGTCTATCGAATAGGTTGTTGCGGTGTTTGCTGCGAAATTCTCCATTGCGCACTTTCAAGATAAAGCAAGCGTTGTTTTAGAATGTTGACTTTCGTGCCTAAACGAGGAAACATCGGGAAACATTGTTTCCATGCGTCTTGGAAGCATAAAATGTTTCTGCCGCACAGCAGAAACATTTTTGCTTCTTGGAAGCAAAATTTGTTGCACGCAGCGATGTTTCACATGTGGCTAAACTTGGAAACATTGGGGAGCATGCGTGCGGTAAACATGTTCTGGAAACATGTTTCCTCGTTTAGCCAGGGTCTAATGGAATTATCTACGTTTTTTTAGGTCGCAACCCTCTCCCATCACCAGCAAGAGAATCAGAAACATCATTGATTATCTGACACTAGAAGTCTGGAAATTCTCCTGCCGAGGTCTCTACGAGATTCACAAGTTCTTGTTTACTCTTTTGCTGACCCTGAAGATAGACCTTCAAAATAAGAAGATCAAACATAAGGAATTCATGACGTTGATTAAGGGTGGTGCTTCTCTTGACCTGAAGGGCTGCCCGCCTAAAGCCTGTAGATGGATTACCGATATCACGTGGTTGAACCTTGTGGAACTCAATAAACTGCCACAGTTCTCTGATATATTAAACCAGGTGAGAAGCTTTCCCTTTCTTTCCTTCTTTCTTTTCTTTCTTTTTTTCTTCCTTCCTTCTTTCCTTCCTTTCTTCCTTGCTTCCTTGCTTCCTTGCTTCCTTGCTTCCTTGCCTCCTTGCTTCCTTGCTTCCTTGCTTCCTTGCTTCCTTGCTTCCTTGCTTCCTTGCTTCCTTGCTTCCTTGCTTCCTTGCTTCCTTGCTTCCTTGCTTCCTTTCTTCCTTGCTTCCTTGCTTCCTTGCTTCCTTGCTTCCTTGCTTCCTTGCTTGCTTCTTTCTTTGCTTCCTTACTTCCTTGCTTCCTTCTTTCTTTACTTCCTTGTTTGCTTCTTTCTTTGCTTCCTTGCTTCTTTGCTTATTCCTCTTTCCGTTTTTTCCATCCCATTTAATGTCGTTTTTCATTTCATTTCGAACTCTGACTTTTTATTGGCATTTCGTAGACTCCCCAATTTTTTGTATATATTCCCTTTATTAATTTCCATGTTTTTCTTAAGGTGCGGTAATACGGGTAACAAAAGCGCACAACTTGTCGCGCAAGCAATGCTGCAAATTTGTTGCGCGCGAAGTAATATTAGCTCTCAAACTTGCAACGCAACAAGTTGCGCGCTTTTGTTGTCCGTATAACCGCACTTTTTGCATATTTAATTTATTTTGCACCAAACATTCTGTTTTTCCTTCCATTCATTCCCATGTCTTTCCATTCATTCGTAGATATCTCGTAACGAGAAACAATGGAAGCACTGGTTCGACAAAGAAGCTCCCGAAGAAGCAGAGATACCTGATGGATACGCCAACTCTCTTGATACTTTTAGAAAACTCTTACTCATAAGGTATCAACAAACCTGTTTTTAAAAATAATTAATCTTTACTCGGTAAATACTGCTTTTTTATGACTAAAGACTCATTTATACGGGATTAAACTGCTTAAGAGAAAATCATTTGCAAAAGTCAACTGTAATGCAAAGAATGTGCAAGTTGAAAAATACCAATGTGTTGAAATCACACGAACTTTTAGAAGTGGAGCAAAGGCTCAGAATGCGAACATTCCGAATATATCCAAGTTAACCACCTTGAATATGGAATACATTTTCCATTTTAGGTCATGGTGTCCTGACCGCACAATATCGCAGGCTCGTAAGTACATCTCTGAGTCGATGGGTAAAGACTATGCAGAGAATGTTATACTGGATCTGGAGAAGACTTGGGAGGAGAGTGATAGCAGAACACCTTTGATTAACCTTCTGTCTATGGGTGCTGACCCCACTGGAATGATTGAAATGATCGCTAAAAAACATAAGTTTGGTGAGTATAGATCTCTTTGATGATGATGGTGGTGATGGTGGTGGTGGTGGTGGTGGTGGTGGTGATGGTGATGGTGATGGTGATGGTGATGGTGATGGTGATGGTGATGGTGATGGTGATGGTGATGGTGATGGTGATGGTGATGGTGATGGTGATGGTGATGGTGATGGTGATGGTGATGGTGATGGTGATGGTGATGGTGGTGGTGGTGGTGGTGGTGGTGGTGATGGTGATGGTGATGGTCATTGTGATGGTGGTGGTGATGGTGATGGTGATGGTGATGGTGATGGTGGTGGTGGTGGTGGTGGTGGTGGTGGTGGTGATGGTGATGGTGATGGTCATTGTGATGGTGATGGTGATGGTCATTGTGATGGTGATGGTGATGGTGATGGTTATGGTGGTGGTGACGCTGATGCTGATGTTGATGATGGTGATGATGATGATGATTATTATTATTATTATACTAATAAAGGCTTTGCACCATCACGTGACGGCAGTCATGACAGGAGACACAACAATAGATTCTTTATCCCCTGGGAAACTGAATTCTTTCTCATGTAAATCAGATTAGACCAGATTCAATTGTTCCTGCCTCCTGTCATGGCTGCCATCACGTGATGGTGCAAGGGCCTCTATAAATGAAGATCTATGATTGAGATTATGAATCAAGAGATGATGATAAGGACAAAATTTGATAAAATATTAAATAGTGATTTATGATGGTTAAAAAGACTTGTTGGACGAGAGTATCAAGCATTTATTATCATTTTTTTCGCGCTTGCGCTCCGAATTTGAACGTGCATAGGGAAAATTAAAAGTGAAAAATTTAAAAGTTTTGTGCTCATATTATTTTATATTAGTTTTCCGTGTTTGATAATCCGCTTCGCGTCGTGGTTTCTTGCGGTTCTTTAGTGTACTCTCAACATCCCACGTGTTTTAATCAAAGTATTAAACACGAAAAACTATATTTCTTTTCCTTCAATAGAACACATTATACTCGTGTATTCTGATAACATCTATCAGAATACTATTCTTTATTCATATACTGCGAGGATCAGCTCCATTTGATACATTACATATATATATTCATATATTTCATATATATTCCCATACACTTATAGAATACTATTAATAATAATATAATATTATTTAATATTTATCCATATATCGATGTTGTCATCAGATTGTCGCGCTATCTCCATGGGACAAGGACAAGAAATTCATGCCAGAAAACTTGTCAACACTTTCATGCAAACGGTAGGTTCTATTAGCCATTCCGAGCTAGGGGAACTGGGTAGAGTTGGACTTGCAGTGCATTGTGGGGCTGTTTTAGGGGGAAACAATAAATGCCATCTTGGAAATATATGTCCTCTAAATCACTACCACAATGCACTGCAAGTCCAACGGCTAATAATTGTGGAGTTCTCAAATTATATTAATATGTTTGTTCATCCCCATGAATAATATTTTTTTGTTTATTGAAAATAGGCCACTTGCATTATAGCGTCATTTAATACCACTACCAGAATCCCTTGCACACTTTCTTTTGTTCAGTTAATTAGCACCAATAGGATACTTGCATTATAGCACTATGTACTACAACTACCAGACTCCCTTGCACACTTTCTTTTGTTCAGTAAATTAGCACCAATTGTCTTACTATTCTCATGAGGGAATACAAATTTGAATAAGAAAGAAAATCCGAGAAGCATTTTGGTAGTGGGAGTAAATTGATGCCATCACGCAAATGACCTATTGGACTAATAAATTTTATCATTGAGATATATATATTTCATAGTATTTTAGATATTTTAAAATTGTATATATTGAAAATCCCTTTTTGGCACTTTTCGTGGTTTAAAAAAATGCTATTATTTTTAGTAGGACCATCTTATCACTAGATCAAGAGATCAGATTACCCTCTAACTTATTCATACATTTCAATAACTGTGGCGGATCAAGGATTTCATAAGGGGGGCTTCCAGAAATGCTATTTCCGGCATTTTTAAGGACAAGCGCTATTTTAATCGATTTTATTCTACTAAGCGTAAAGATCATGGTGGGCTTCACAAAGAGGGTTCCTTGGAACCAAGGAGACTACCCCTAGATCTACTTCTACAGTATATTAAAACACTTTTGACAATCGAAACGCCTGATCATCAAAACCTTGTCTTCATTTGACACTGTGACTTGACAGCTTAAAGGCACGATTATTCCAATACTTTCTGTTCTCTAGGGTGGATGGGCGCTTCTCCAAAACTGCCATCTTGGCCTCGAATTCATGATGGAAGTAATGGACCTTGTGACGGAAACAGAACAGGTTCACGAGGACTTTAGACTCTGGATGACCACAGAAGAACATCCACAGTTTCCTATTGGTCTTCTACAGGTTTGTTGTTTCACCCATTTTCATTATAGACTGACCCTTTTTCAAATCCGTAAAATTCCGGTGTGCTCCTTTACTACAGACTCATGCCTATTTTAGACCAGGTGACATGCTTGGTGTCGTATGCGAGTAGATTTGTTGGTTGGTTCTCTCCTGTGCTTCAAGGGTTTTTCTCCGGGTTCTCCAGTTTTCTTCCCTCCACAAAAACAACTTCTAAATTCCGATTCGATCATAAAAAACGAGGCCCGCAGGTTTGATACGAGGTGCTACCCTCGTAAAACAAGGACGTTCATTAATTTATTTTATTTTGAGAAACGTTCTCTTCGCAAGCTTCCTCTTTTTCACAGGGGTCCTAACCCCAAAACAAAGATATAGAGAGAGAAGCAGCTTGTCGTGCTTTGCTTACCTGATATTTTTTGCACGCTTTTGTTTTTTACAGATGTCCATTAAGTTCTCCAACGAACCACCTCAAGGACTGCGCGCAGGATTAAAACGAACTTACAACGGTTAGTGCATTTCTGTAGTTTCATTCATTATTACTACAAAATTTTGCACTAATTTGTAAAATTTTGTTAGTTAACTTTTCACTACTATGTAGTATGCGCTCTATAATACCAGTAACTACATAGAGAACTATAATGGTCAATGAATTAATTGCTTACGCATGCAAAGGATCTAAGACAAGCATAGCTTTCCAAGGAAATGGAAGGAGAGTTCGATATCAATCTATAGACCCCTTCCACTAAGTCCCTCGAGGAATTGTTCTGAGGGACAAAACAATGGATTTTTTTGCATAAGAAAAGACGCCCTATTGCATTGTCCCTCGGAAGAATTCCTCTAGGAATTTAATGCAAGGGGTCTATATCAACACAATTCTGTGAAACTTTTACTATCGTATTACTGCTAACTTTCCAGGAATGAAATCGCAAAAAAAATGTATCGCCAGCAATAACGTTGTAATAGTAGCATTTTTTAACACCCTTAACAATTATTCACATGTCTCTATATCATAGCAAGCTCACCGTTCGTCTGGCTTCGATACAAATGTACGGCTACCTTTCAAGATTGCGCTGGGAACTGTGAAAAGGGACTATTGTTATGATTTTAATGTTGCTGTATCTTGCAGGTATCTCTCAAGACCAGTTGGATATCTGCAGTTTATCTCAGTGGAAACCAATGCTTTATGCTGTAGCCTTCCTTCATTCTACTGTTCAGGTAACAACACGGTTTACTTTCTAGACACGAGTGTTGTAGTGAAGGAGGATAAAAGGAGAGTGTGGAAATCCTAAAATATGAATGACAGAAGTATTGTTGTTGATGATGATGATGATGATGGTGATGATGATGATGATAACGATGATCGTGATGATAATGATGATAAATATGATGGGGATGATGATAACGATGATGATAGTGATGATGGTGATGATAATGGTGATGATGATGGTGATAATGATGATGGTATGATGATGATGGTGATGATGATGATGGTGATGATGATGGTGATGATGATGGTAATGATGATGATGGTATGATGATGATGGTGATGGTGATAATAATGGTAATGGCGATGACGATGGTGATGATAATGATAATGATAATTGCCCAGAGGATCACGTTGACGACGACGGTAGTGGTGGTGGTGTAGAACATAATGATTACTACCATAACATCACGTTACTCCATTTTCTCCATATCCAACTCCAATACTATCATTCTATTGTCCAGGAGCGTCGCAAGTATGGCCCCCTTGGATGGAATATCCCTTACGAATTTAACCAAGCAGATTTCACAGCCAGCGTACAGTTCGTCCAGAATCATCTAGATGACATGGACATCAAAAAGGGTGTGTCCTGGAACACTGTACGGTACATGTTAGGCGAGGTCCAGTATGGTGGACGAGTTACTGATGACTTCGATAAGAGACTGCTGAACACATTCGCTAAGGTATACAACCTAATAGCTTTGGCTCTTATATAATACTGTGGGGAAATAGAGCCCTAAGCAGCATACTAGGTGAAAGCCCAACGATCGTTTTAGAAGTTACAAGTTGATTTTTGAGTAGGGAATAAAACTGGAGAACCTGGGGAAAAACCCTCGAAGCACAGGAGAGAAACAACCAACTAACGACCCTACTCACATACGACACAGAGTCCTGAATTCGAACCCGGTCGCATTGGTCTATTCTTATTCCTACACGTTATTCAATAATTCTCAAGGAAACGGAAAAGAAATCTGATGAAAACAAATCCTTTTTAGCTTATTATCTTTCAAACTTTCTACTTTTTCAAAGCCTCTAAGATAAGCATTGAGTAATTAAAATAAATGTTATTTCCAATCGATTGACAAGTGACGCTTTATAGTATGCATTTTTTTAAAGTGACGAAAAAGCCCGAAGTATTACCTCACTCTAAATGTAACTTGTAAATGTAAATTTAAAAAACATTTTCTTCCATTCATATTCTGTAGGTGTGGTTCAGTGAGAGCATGTTCAGTCAGAACTTCAACTTCTACAAAGGCTATACCATCCCAAAATGTAACTCACTCCAACAGTTCATGGACCACATCGAGAACCTGAAGCTTGTGGACTCACCTGAGGTGTTTGGCTTGCACCCTAATGCTGATATCACGTGAGTACCTCATGATCACTTAGACACTTGACCACATGACCACTTAACACTAAGCTCGTGAATTCACGTGAGGTGTTCGGCTCGACATCACGTGAGTATCTGAGGTGTTTGGCTTGCACGTAATGCTGACATCACGTGAATACCACATGATCACTTACTTTAGACACTTATTTCGAAAAAGGCTGTCGGATGCATTTTATTTACCGCTCAGGAGGTCCGGATAGGGAAAAACTGTACCCAAGGACTTGGATTTACGTTTTCAAGACCGAAGGCACAGTTTTTTTCCTATCTGGACCGGCTTTAGTATTTTAAAAATACATTCGCGGGCAAATGCCTTACCCAGGTTTTCTTCCACCTCAAACCTTTCATGACAAAATATCATAGAAGTTTGATGCGCAAATGAATGTTCGGGGTCACCGAACTCACTGAAGAGTAAGATAATATCAAAGTGCAGCCCTTTTGTCGTCCATAATTGGCTTGCGCACAGCCATAATAAGCCAAGCGTAATGGATTGCTAGAACATTCTTGAAACAACTGTCGAATAACCTATAGAATAATATTTTGTCTGAAGATTTACAAATACGTACAACAAACTTCTAGCTTTTGGCCACCATGCCACCATGCCACCATGCAACACTCGGTGACGCTTTGGCCTACACGTATAGATTAAAGTTTTTGCAGAACAGATGCGTACAAGCAATGCCTGCGAACGTCCTTAATCAGGCAGCCTTTTTTACGTTTCCCTCTTTATGTTTTTGACTCGAACCTAAACTAATGGCTATTTTCTCATCAGATACCAGAGTAACCTCGCTAAGGCCTGCCTCGACACCATCCTCAGTATTCAACCCAAAGACAGCGCGAGCGGAGCTGGCGAAACTAGAGAATCTATCGTACAGAGAATGGCTGATGACATGCTGGAGAAGTTACCAGAGGATTACATCAAACACGAGGTAAATATTTGATCTAGAAACACTAGTGCTTGCCCATACTGAGGGAGGGGGAAGGGTCGGGTGTTAAATGGATGCGTGTAACGCACTGTTGTAGAAATAGAAAATGCGCGCGCGTGCTGTGTACAATTATAAAGCATACGTGGATTGGCAGAACAAGAAAGAAGTAGAAGGTACTGTTACAGGAGGCAATGTTTTAGAACTTGCAATGCGCGCCCATGGTGTGTGCTCTCATAATGCACGCTCTCCAACCAATCAAGAGTGGCATGTTATGGAATATCTCACCACAAGGCAAGGGGCGTATGCCATAGTGTGCCACTAGGAAACACAGCTTAACTATTGCACCTCATATTATAAAACATTGTAACGCACGATGAGAAGAACGAGAGGGAATATACACTGGTTTTTCTGGGGGTTTTTTATTGACTCCGTTTTTTTGTTTTTTGTTTTGTTTTTGATATGAGATATAAACACAGTGTTGTACACAAAATCCTGATGAGGCCATGCGCACGCATAAAGGACATTTTTGATTTCATTTTTCCATCATTGATCTCATAAAACTTTCATCATTATTTGAAAAGGTTAAAGCAAAACTCCAGAAAATGGGCGCATTATCACCGATGAACATATTCTTGAGGCAAGAGATTGATCGTATGCAGCGAGTGATATCAGCTGTACGTCAGACCCTGACTGACCTCAAACTGGCTATTGACGGCAGTATTATCATGAGTGAGGTAAGGACGGATAGATGATGATGATGATGGTTGTGATGGTGATGAAGGTGGTGGTGATGATGATGATAGTGATGATAGTGACGATAGTGATGATAGTGATGATGATGATAATAATGATGGTAGTGGTTGTGATAATGTTGATGATGACGATGATGACTGTGTTGGTGGTGATGATGATAATGATTTTGAGGATAACGATGAGGATGATGATGATGGTGATGATGATTATGATGATGATGACGATGATGATAATGATAATGATGATGTTTAATGATGATGTTTAATGATGATGGCGATAATGAATGATGATGATTATGAAGATGTTGTTGATATTGAATGTTGATTATGATGGTGATGATGATGGTGATTGGGATTGTGATAATGATGATGAAGATGATGAAGTTAGTTAATGATGATTGTGATAGTGATGGTGATGATGATTGCGTTAGTCATGATAATCTTGATGCCCAATTTCTCAAACTATAATCCTGATTACAGACACTACGTGATTCCCTGGACTGTATGTACGACGCACGGATCCCAGAACACTGGAAAAAGGTTAGTTACTGTCATTATCCCTCTGTAAGTACGCTCATATTCTCTCCTTAAAAAAAACCAATTTATTCCTAGATTTCCTGGGAATCTTCCACCCTGGGCTTCTGGTTTACGGAGCTGATAGAGCGCAATGCACAATTCCGTTCCTGGTGTTTTGATGGTCGCCCTAATGTGTTCTGGATGACTGGATTCTTCAATCCTCAGGGATTCTTGACAGCCATGAGACAGGTGAGGCACCTTATTTAAGTTCCTACTTCGATTACTAATATGGTAACACGTTTTAAGCTCTGTTTGTTACTGCACTATTTATAGGAAGTCACTCGTGCGCACAAAGGCTGGGCACTCGACTGCGTAGTCCTACACAACGACGTCACTCGGTTCTTCAAAGATGACATCACAAGTCCCCCAACTGAAGGTGTCTACGTGCATGGATTGTACCTAGACGGTGCAGGATGGGATCGACGAGGATGTAAGCTGATAGAACCTGCACCTAAAGTGCTTTTCACCTCTATCCCTGTGGTTCATATTTATGCGATCAACTCTACCGGGGGTAGGGACAATCGATTGTACCAATGCCCTATTTATAAGAAGCCGCGACGCACAGACCTGACGTACATTGCCTGCGTGGACCTGAAGACCAATCAGAACCCAGATCACTGGATACTACGTGGAGTGGCTTTGCTATGTGATATCAAGTAAAACAGTATATATATCATATGGAGATTATTTGATAGTTTTATAGATATTTTATAGACTTCTTCGTTAGATTATAACAGATTTCGTATGACTGTGAAAAGCTGGCGGTACGAACGCGGTGGTGACACAGCGAGGCATGCGCCTAACCAATCATGTTGCGCGCCAGAAAAAATATAATCAGCCAATCAAAATCCTAGGAAACATCGCGGCAAGGCACGCTTACGACACCGAGCTTTTCACAGTCATACGAAAACTGCTTTAGAAAGATACGTGTTACTACTTTCTATAACGTATGTTAGTCTGTAGGACCCATGAAAAGCTTAAATTTCGTCGCCCGGAAAACCGACTAAGCCAAAGAAGAATTTCGTAGACCATAGAAATAAGAACGTCAGGAATAATAGGAATAGCATTTTAATGTGATTTGTAAAACAATATCGGCTTAAAACCTTAAACGTTTCTCTGATTTGTTCCGCGCATTCACACGATTTCAGACATGCGCAGTAAAGTTGCTTTATCTTGTTCGAAATAAAGCGCGTGCGCTAACTTTCTTTACTTTCTGCGCATGCGTGATAACCAATAAATTTTTAGACAAAGTTTTATATACTCGATATAGTGCACCTCTTAGAGTTAGAGTGTTGACAAAACGTTTTATATACCCGATATAGCGCACCTCTTAGAGTTAGCCTTGAAGATATTGTATATATACAAATACGTTCACACATCCAATGATGGATGTCACGTGAGCACAGCTGAGTTTTCTTTGTACAGTAAATTATTTATTGATATGATAACTGATTATGATTTGAGTAGTGATTAATAAAACATTGAATAAGTTACTTGTGTGGTAGATGTGCAACAGGGCAAACAATGGACCACTTCAATTCAGGCCATGTGTCATTTCCTAGAATATAGTAAATAGAGGATATTACATGGGCACGTGGAGATACGAAATTTATCTTGGAGTGTTGAAAAGATCTCTCACGAGTGAGCGCAGCGAACGAGTGCGAAACTTTCAACACGAGAAGATAAATTTCGTATCTCCAAGTGCCCATGTAATATTCTGTTTATTATATAATTATCCATAAAATCAACTTAACAAGCTTTTTATTATTATAAAAAGTTCTTATATATAAACCAATAGCTTAAATATACATGGTAACGATATTTTCACATGTGAAAATAACATGTTATTTTCACGTGTGAAACAATCCGTTTTTCGAAAAGGAGAAATATAGGTATTTTATGGATAATTATATGATAAGTTTGCTTAACGGTTGCGCACGAGAAGACAAATAATATGGATACCACTCCAAAAAATAATCTTTATATTTGTTCCCAACGAATTTGGTTTATTTGTTTGATGTTTCCCCGGAAAAACTTCCACTACACTCCCTACCCCTTCCCCCTCTTCTAAAGTGCTCCACCCTTCCTGCAATCTTAGAAATTTTCCCTCCAAATAGAGGCTTTGCATCATCACTTGCTGGCACCCATAATACAGCTTGGGCTGCCTGTGGTTAGATGGCAGAACAATAAGATCCCTTTGCTCTTGGGAATTGAATTCTTTCTCATGTAAAACGATTGTGTGATGCAAAGCTTCTAAACTTTCCTTTACCTTTTACCAGAACAAACTCAATATTACTATTTTGAAAGTCATAAAAAATTGCGTTCTTCCTTTGGGCTGCCTGTGCCTCGAGCCTTCAGTTACCTTTGATCAGCGGAACATCGAGAGTTAAAATGGCGGCTGTATTTTCGTACGAAGTCGGAGGAAAAATAGATATTTTAATTTGTTTATTGGCAAACTTAACTTATGGCTGGAATCTGCAGGTACGTATGAAACTTGAGTACTAATGTTTTGCCGCGAGAAGGAAGAAAACATCAAGAGATCGAGCTTTTCATTGAAAAGCAGTTTTGTTTGACGTTTGAGAGAGTGAAAGCGTCAGGCAAAATTATGGGAAAACTGCATTTGAATGAAGAGCTGGATCTCTTTATCGCCGAGGAGTTGCTCAGAGATATTTTTGTAGGGAGCAATAAGGGCAGTCTGAGAAAACTTTCTGTGGTAATTATTGATGATTCTGAGACCTATGGATGTATTGATCGCTTATATTTCCAATAACATGAATGAAACACGTTAAATTTTTTTTCATTGATTCTTCAAACTGAAACAGTATGATTTGTTTGTTGACAACTTTTCAATTTGCCTTCGCGCCCGATCAGCAGTGACACATTCCCGCAGCGGCCATCGACTCCCCTGCCCGACCTCCCACTCTCCCGCGCGTTGTGGCGCACTAGGGATCGGCGCTGGCGTGGCCGCTCACCCGAGTGGGTTGACACCGGCCCGCAACATGCACCAGCGACCCTAAGACCAAGCCATGTCCGGAGTCCGTAGATTCGCGGGTCCTCACAGTTAAACCCTGTGCCTTGAGAGAACGGGAAACGAGCGAAGACAAAATTGTTTAGGTTTACATGATGGAAACGCTGGTACCTCGCGCGACGACTAACTTTCATCCAACATAACCTTCTGGTTATAGAATACTGATCCATGAGCTAAGGGTTGTAAGATTGTGTATAAATTGGAGCTAAAAGTGAAGTGTGGTTTAAAACTACGTAGAGGCACCTAAGCTAGCCAAACCATTTTCAGAAAGCTTGTTCACGAGTTTACAGCTGTGTAAAATATTTTTTTTAATTGCAGAAATGTCTAGCTGGCCCAAATTCCGGATAGTCACTGCACACACTAGAGCTGGGATTCCCTTAACCCATGGCAATTCGAAAGATAGACCTACCTCTCGGCGTTAGTACATCTAGTCTTCCTTCCATCTTCCTCATTTTACAGGACGCGTTCGTAGTAGCGCGCTACTATGTCCCTGCGCATATCGTATTCGCCCTGCGGATCTATATTGAGAAATCTCAAAATTATTACTCACGTTGCACCAAAACAAAG